>BSBK01009172.1:325000-518810 GCA_027943335.1 Chamaecyparis obtusa
ATGCTTCCTCTTCACCTGCATCAACCACATTAAGGCCCTTATATGCATAGATATTAGACACATTGAAGGTGTTAGACAATCCAATGTCTGGTGGCAAATCAATCTTGTAAGCATTGGTACCACACTTTTGTAAGATCTTGAAGGGTCATATCTTCCTCATAATGAGTTTGGTGTGCTTTACTTTAGGGAGCCTCTCTTTTTTGAGATGAATCATCACCATATCTCCCACTACAAACTGTAAATCTTTCCTTTTACTGTCAGCTGCATTCTTGTATTTTTATGTTGTCTTCTCCAACATGTTTCTCACCTCTTGGTGTATATCTCGCATGACTTCTACAAAGTCATCTACTTGTGCACCATTCCTCTCTAAATAATTCATTTCTCTTAACTCCAATACACCCCTAGGATGTGTCCCATAGACAATCTGAAAGGGAATGAGTCTTGTACTCTTGTTTACTGAGTCATTGTAAGAAAATTCTGCTTGGGCAAGTACTAAGTCCCAAGTTGCTCCATGATCCTTTGGCAAGAACCTCAATAGATTCCCAAGTGACCTATTGACAACCTCTATTTGGCCATCTGATTGTGGGTGGTATGTTGATGAATAGGACAGACTGGTTCCTAATCTCTTCCAAAGAGTTCTCCAAAAGTGCCCAAGGAACTTTGAGTCTATGTCAGAAACTATAGATAGAGGTAATCCATGTAACCTCACTATTTCTTTGAAGAAGATCCTTGCTATGTGAGAGGCATCATGACATGTTTTGCAAGGTAAGAAGTGGGTCATCTTAGAGAATCTGTTAACCACTACACACACACTATCATATCCTTATCTTATTCTTGGAAGTCCAAGCACAAAATCCATACTTACTGAATCCCATGGCCTATTTGGGATGGGAAAAGGTGTATAGAGACCTGCATTAAAATTTTTTCCTTTGGCTCTTTGACACACCACACAACTTTCCACATACCGCCAGACATCAGTTGGCATCCTTGGTCAATAGTAGAACCTTCTTACCAAATCCAATGTCTTGTCAAGCCCAAAGTGGCCTGTCAAGCCTCCACAATGTTTTTCCTTCATGATATTATCCCTGATTGATCCCCTTGGGATACACAATTGACTTCCTTTGAAAATAAATCCTTCTTGCAACACATAGACTGCAAACTCATGGCGATATATGTTAGTCATATCCTTGCATACCTGATAGGCTTCTTTGAAGTCCTCATCATGCTCATACATGTCCTTCATATATTTGACCCCCATTTTCTCCAATCTCACCTCTTGGATGGTCAAGTTCCTTCTATTGAGGGCATCAACAACCTTATTTTCTACCCCCTTCTTGTGCTTTATAGTGAAGGTATATTCTTGAAGGTACTCTACCCACTTTATATGCCTATGACTTAGTTTCTCTTGCCTATTTAGGAAGCTTAAGGCATGGTTGTCAGTATGGACAACAAAATATTTTGGCAACAAGTAGTGCCTCCATTTCCTTAAGGAATGCACCATTGCATATATCTCTAGGTCATATGTAGAATATTTTTATTTAGCTTCATTAATATTTTCACTAAATAAGGCTACTAGCTTGCCTTCTTGACTCAAGACCCCACCTATGGCTCTATTGTTGGCATCACACTCAATGGTAAACACCTTGTTAAAATCTAGTAAAACCAGTATAGGTTGTTCTACAACCTCATTCTTCAAGAATTCAAATGACCTTCCAACCTCATGGGTTCATAAAAATTGACATTTTATACCCCATTTGATTGTGTCTATCATAGGAGCACACACATTGCTAAAGCCCCTAATAAAATTCCTATAAAAAATTTCTAGACCAAGGAAGCTCTTTACCTCACTTGCATTCCTTGGGGTTGGCCAGTTTAGTATTGAATCCACCTTGGATGGATCCATCTTTAGGTTCCCTTTTGAGATCACAAATCCTAGGAATATCAATTCCTCCTACAAGAAAACACACTTGTCCAAGTTGATTCTCAACTTCTCCTCTTGTAGCCTCTCCAAGACCTGCTCAACATGTGTTAGATGCTCATCTCTACTTCTACTGAAAATGAGAACATCATCTAGATAAATAACTACAAAATGATTTATAAAAGGCTTGAGAACTCAATTCATGAGTCTCATGAATGTGCTTGGATAATTTGAGAGTCCAAAGGGCATCACAATCCACTCAAATAACCCTTCATTGGTCTTGAATGCAGTTTTCCATTCGTCTCCTCTTCTGATCCTTATCTGGTGGTACCCACTCTTTAAGTCCATCTTGGAGTAGTACCTTTCCCCTCCTAGGAAATCCATCAAGTCTTCCATTCTAGGCATGGGGAAGTTGTACCTTATGGTGATCTTATTTATGGCTCTGGAGTCAATACATAACCTCCATGTACCTTCCTTCTTTGGAGCCAAAAGTGTTGGCACTACACAAGGGCTAATACTTCTCCTTATGAACCCCTTCTCTAGCAACTCTTCAACTTTTCTAGCCAACTCTTCATTCTTATTTGGAGTTAGTTTGTATGATTTTTTATTTGGTAGGGTAGATCTTGGTATGAAGTCAATGCAGTGACTTACATCCCTACATGGTGGGAGAGTCTCATTCCTAATGTCTCCAATCAAATCTTCATACTTTCTTAACAAGTCTTGTACCTCCTTGGGTCCTACACTTCTTAATGGGTCTCTATCCCTTACCTTCCTTCCTTCCACTTCCTTTCTAAGGTTTACTACTATGGAAAAGTATGGAGTGCTCTTCTCCTTGAGAGTCTTCATGAACTCTTTCTCTCCAACAACTAGTACACTGATCACTTGAGGTATCTCCTTCTCATCATCAGGCAAAGGCCTCATGGTATACTCTCTTCCACCCTTGGTGATCTTCTAGACATTATTCTTGCCATGATACTTGGAGTTCACATCATACTGCCAAGGCCTCCCTACCAATAGATGGCATGCGTCCATCTTGGTAACATCACATAAGATGTTATCTTGGTAGTCTCCTATTTGAAACTCCACATATACATGTTCATTGACCATAGCTTGTTGTTCCTTATTTAACCAAGATAATCTATAGGGGTTAGGATGGGGTATCTTCTTTAATCCAAGTTTACTAACCATCTCAACATATGCTAGGTTATCAGTAGAGCCTGAATCAACTATTACCTTGCATACTTTAACTTTTACCTTGTAGGATGTCCTAAATAAGGCCTTTCTTTGGGGTGGATCCTTGCTTGTAGGGGTCTTCAACAAGGTTCTATTGAACATCAAAATCTATCCTTATTCTGGATCTACATTTCATCTTTTCCCTTGGATGCTTTGTGTTTCATCTTCTCGGGTCAGTTGGACCCCCCTTTCTCCACCTTGGTTATTGTTCTCTTGCTTCTCTAGACACCTTGAGGCTTGGTGTCCCACTTGATTACAGTTGAAACATCTCCTTGTGAAGACTCTTGAACTCCTTCATCCAAATCTTCCTCTACTATTTCCTCTTCTACCCCTAAACCCACCTCTGTGATTGGATTCTCCTTCTTGTCCACCTTGGCTACTAGATTCTCCTTGGAATCTATTTGAGGGACCGCCACCATTTTTCCTTCCTCTTCCTCTGTTGAAAGAACCACCTCTTCCTCCTCTTTTTTGGTCACCTTTCCTCTTTTGTTTCTCCTCCACTTTGAGTGCCAATTGAAAACATTGTGCACTGAATTAGGGCTTAACATGGTGATCTCATCATGGATGGAGTACTTTAATCCTCCCATATACCTAGCCACCTTTTTCTTTTCTATCTCATAGATCTTGGCTCTAAGAGTGAGTTTATGAAACTCCTCTATATAGGAATTCACATCAAGATCCTTTTGTATTAACCCATGCAATTTCTTATGCATCACTATGTCATAGTCCTCGAGAACAAACTACTTCCTGATCTCTACTCTCATTCTCCTCCATGATGTGATGGGGTTCTTATCATTTTCAACCCTCTCATTCTGCAAGAAGTTCCACCAACTTAATGCAGTTCCCTTCATTTTTGACTTTTCTATTTTTACCCTTAGGTGCTCCAAAGTATCCTCACATTCAAAGTTGTTATCTATGGCTTCTAACCATTCCATGCACTCATCCACATCCCTCTTTCCTGCAAACAAAGGTAGGTCTATCTTGGAGTCTTTCCTTCCTACCCTTTCAAGTGCCTCTTTGAATAATCTTCGGTCTTCTAGTACCCCTGGTCTTCTTGGTATTGGTATCTCTTCTACCTCTTCTTCTTCTTTTGATTCTTCATCAACATTCCTCTTTCCTCCTTGGAGATTCTTCAATCTCTCAATTTCACCTTCCATCTTCTTGCTTTTTTCCATATGCTCTCTGAGCATCTTAGCCAACTCCTTGTTGGTCACATTGGTAGGGAATACATCCCCCTCATTACCTTTTGTTTCAAACATCTTTCCGTAATCCTTTCTTCCAAACAAGACCTTAGTGGCTCTGATACCACTTGATGCAGAGTCTATAGCCACTAATCTAATTCAGGGTATAACTCTCCTTTAGACACCTATAACCACTCTCTATAGTTATCCTTAGTCCAATTTCTCCTATAAGGAAACAATCCTTAAATGAGCTTAAAATAGGGAAAACACCCTATGCCACTAGAAACTTCAAAAAAAGAGTGTATACAATCTCTATGGCCTCAACACATTGAGACACAACTCCCAAATGAGTCCTCCAAGACCCACAACTCACTTTCCTCAATACCGGTCAGGATCTCTACTAGCCCTAACTGATTGGTTTTTGGTTCCTTACTCCAAAAATACCTGAACAACTTGGTGAAACATCTATAGTTTTGGACACCCTTTCCTAATCCCCAAATGATTCCAAAGGATCTTGGTCAGGTTCAAGTCCAGCACCCCTCAACACCTACTAGGTTCACAGGCCTAATTGGCTAGATTAGGCACTGATAATAAAGCAAGTGCAAGTGGATGGGTTCCTCAAATCCTCCCAAGACCCTAGAACTCTTATAACATCCAAAAATTAATAAAACCTTAAACTCATCAAGTTGATTCAATCCTTAGGTCTGACTATCTCCACTTTCTCTTCGCTTTGTGGCTAAACACATAGAGATGTTTAGCCTAGGGTTGGCTTGAAAACTTGGTCAACCAACCCTCTAAGACCTGATTCTTTGATATCTTTGAGAATACCCCCCTAACTTTCATTTCTAATAGTTTCATGTGAATCCTATGGTGGAGATGCAAGTTAGAGTTCCATTTCAACCAAACCCTCAAATTTAGGGTTTCACTGGACTGTCACCACTAAAATGAAGATATCTTACACCAAAATGATCCAAATCACTTCAAATCAAAATAATTTTACCAATAACACACACTAATAATCAAAACTTATAACTTCAGATCATTTCACATCTGTACTGGACCATATCGTGCAAGAACACAAAGAATTATTTAGAAAATTAGGGTTTAAACTTAGTTTTCTTCAAGCCTCCGTACAATATGGAAACCCCCCTTGGATGTATGACCATATTATGCCTAACTAGGCTTACACGAATGGCTATAACCAATTTTCAAATGGTTATGAAACATTTGACAATATTTGAGCAACTTTCTAAAAGTTGTCAAGCAACTTTTAAATGTTGCATAGAAATTTTTCAATGTTGCATGACAACATTTGATTTTTTATGCAAAGGCTCCTAAGAGACCCATCCAAAGCTAAAATGGATCCAATTTATCCATTTCAAGACTAAATCAACCCAATTTCTTCCTATACTACCTATTCTTCCTATCTAGGACCTTTGGTTCAATTTGGAATCTAGGTTCATAACTTCACCTTAGATCCAACTGACCTCACAAGTGGTCTTTATTACAATTCTTGATCCAAATGGATCCAAACCCTATCCTATTCTTGTATAGGTTCCATGGAGGTGTCTTGTGCCTTGCACCATAGGGAAAGGGTTTGTTGCAAGCCATGGAAATTGTATTGGTTTCCCTAGTGTACCTCACCATGTGTACCCTTTTCTTTTGCACAAAGCAATTGGTAACATTCTAGAATGGAAGGAAGGCACCCAAAAATATTGGGCCTACATTATGGGATACATCCACATTTAGGAGCTAGTAATTATTGTGAGTATACCTAGGGACTAGATGAATCAAAATCTATTCAGGTTTAAGATGGCAGGGAGTGGACATAGATGCAAGTGTAGGGGAGGGCCAGTGGTTGTGGTTATTGTGGGTGTGGGTAAGGTGTTACTCATGGGCGTGAAGGTAGATACAATTGTGGATATAGGTGTATGCCATGATCGGGGTAGTTCTTGACCCTTTTTCTTTTGAGCTACAAATTTTCCTTTAGGTTCTAAATGTCACCTTATTTTGGAACGTTTGGTGTAAAATTTTGTTTGATATTGGTAGCAAGTATGTATAGTTTATGACCTTTTTTGGCATGAATTTCACTAGGGTAGTTTCTTTGTATATAGGGTTGGGTGGCGAGAATGTATACTCCAAAATTTTGATGTGTGTATACCACCCATGTAGTCTCCCTATATTTGCTAGGGCTTGCATGGCTAACTATTGATAGTTCTGCATTACTGGTTTTCAGATAAAGTTTATGTTCGCATTTCATGGACTTTGATATGGTTCAATTACTATAACTTTTTACTATATATTAATAATAATAAAATATAATTTATCGACTAATATATATGTGTAGACACCTAAAAATCCATTCATATTAATTAAATTTGTTTTAATTAATAATCCCTATAATATCATAATTAATTCTAATTAATTAATTATGGTTATTATATTCCTCTACCTATTTAATTATAATATTTAATTAAATTGGGTTCATTGCCTAAAGTATTTGAATTTAATTCAAATCCCCCTCCCTAATGTATTAAATCTATTTTTAATGCATATCCTCCATAAATCCCCCTTTTGGAATAAATCAATATTTATTCAAATCCCTCAAAATTCCTAAAATTCCTCTAAAAAATGGATTAATCTAAATTAATCTAAAACCCTACCTAAATTCTAACCTATACCCATCACCTCCCTTGCTAAATCCTAATCACCCCCTAACCTCACTTAGGAGGTGATTCCTAACCCTTTTAGCCTTAATGAATTTTCTTCCCAAGGAAGTCAACCACCTCCATAAATGCTCTTACAACACTCTTTATTCCCACCCCCCCCATCCACTTGTCATCCTAGCTCTCATCTACCTTCCTCCTCCTCTTGTCATCATATCTTCCATCCCATCACACCCTTCCTAATGCCTCCTCATACATGAACTATCTTAAGTGGGGGCATCTTATTCCTTGGTGACATATTCCTTGGAGACTTTATCACGTCCATCTTCCCATCTCCCCATCCTTGCTCCATTTCATCTCCTCATCCCCAATCCTTTCATTTCCCGATCCTCATCTTCCTGTAATCCTTCCATCTATCAACCCTTATCTTCCTCCATCCATCCATCATTTCCTACTCATATCTCCATCTCCACATCCCTAAGCATTTCATCTATCCCCCATCCCTAAGCATTTCCTCTATCCTCATCCGTAAGCATTTCCTCCATCCACATCCCTAAGAATTTCCCCCATCTTTCCATCACCCAATACTTCCCTTGTCATTGGTATCTAGCTCTAGGCTACCCCCATGCAATCCAATTCCATCCATTCATATCCCAATGCTCATAGAAATCCACCATCACAAGTAAATCTTATCCATATCCTCTAGAAAACTAAAATCAAACATCAAACCCACCTATCCAATCACATTCTTACTCATGTTCCTAGTCTTGATTGCAAGCCTTGACCTCAATCCAATCATCATCATTGGGATGCATCCTTCCCAACCCTATCCACCATCAGTCCATCTTGGATTTCCATCTTAATTGGGGCATCGTTGTGCATATATTTGCATCATCATCTTCATCCCCAACCCCCTGTACATATTGTAACTAATGTCAATCATGTCTCTACCTAGGCTCATTTGTACATATGTGTATTTAGGTCTCATCCTTTGTGTTAGTCATTCCTAGCATCATCATTACCTTTGTCCCTATCTAGCTAAGTGTTGAACAACAATCATCCCTTGGTCCCTTTGAGGTTCGAATGTCTTACCTATCTCTTGTCATAGGAATCCTAGTTCAACAATCCATCATCAATCTTCGTAGGATGTATCCTTCCTCATATCAGACCAATCAAATCAATCCTCCCTATGGCAAAAGGTTTTGTGAGATGCTTGTTATTTCATTTTTCTTTTGGATCTTTGCTTATCTTTTGAGCTCCCTTGTTTCACCTCCTCATGGTTTCCACGCTCCTTTATATCATGGTGTGTTGTGAATGGTGGAACTAGGGGCAAAGTCTTGATCTTTTCTACTTGTATTTTTTCTTGCATCTGTCCTTTGCAATGCTGGTGACAAGGCCTCGAGCTCCTAGTAACCTTGGTAGGTCTCTAATATTGCTATATCAAACTAGGTTGTGCTCTCCACGTTAACACAATGAAATCCCCAAGTCCTGTTAGCTACATATAGATTCATCTTGCATTCATGCATCTTTTCTCATGGTCCAACTTCTATTTTATCCCCTTTCTCCTCTCCTTCCTCCATTTCCTTCCCGCTTGGGTTCTTTTCGAGAAAATTCCACAAAGCTTTTTCTTTGCGTTATTTTCTCGAGGGGGAACCTCTTACTATCGTTGCTTTGCCACAACATCTAACCTCGCCAGGGGCATCTTATTTTATTTTCTTTGACACAAATCCACTTGCGGTGCCGCATCAAACAGGGGCAAAATGTAGACACCTAAAAATTCATTCATATTAATTCAATTTATTTTAATTAATAATCCCTATAATATCATAATTAATCCTAATTAATTAATTATGGTTATTATATATTCCTTTACCTATTTAATTATAATTATTTAATTAAATTAGGTTCATTACCTAAAGTATTTGAATTTAATTCAAATACCCACCTCCCTAATGTATTAAATCTATTTTTACTGCATATCCTCCATAAATCCCCCTTTTTGAATAAATCAATATTTATTCAAATCCCTCAAAATTCCTAAAATTCCTCTAAAAAATGGATTAATCTAAATTAATCTAAAACCCTACCTAAATCCTAACCTATACCCATCACCTCCCTTTCTAAATCCTAATCACCCCCCTAAGCTCACTTAGGAGGTGATTCCTAACCCTTTTAGCCTTAATGGGTTTTCTTCCCAAGGAAGTCAACCACCTCCATAAATGCTCTTACAACCCTCTTAATCACACCCCATACCCTTTCTTACATCCTTGTCCCCTTCACTCTTCCCAAGTTTTGCTCACACATGTGTGAGCAACCTTGAGCCATTCAATCATAAATACCCATCTTATCTCATTTTGGCCCTTCCTCTAAACCCTAACCCTTCCTCCTAAACCCTAATCCTTCCTCCAAAAATCTATAAATAGAGCCCTCTCCATGATAAAATGGTCCTCAATCTTTCATTTCTAGGCATTGTTATTATGCTAATTTATTTCTAGGATCTCATAGCATATTTAACATTGTTAGCTTTTGTTCTTGTTTTGAGTTATTAGATCACATAACATAGCTTAAATAGATAAATCTTAGTTTCTTTTGAGAATTAAACTTCATTTTCAATACTTGAATCACATCCATTCTTAAGGTATAATGAATCTTGCATCTCATCCATAGCTCTAATCTTCATTTTCATCCATTGCTTCCCTTAGAATCCTACGGGCAAAACTAGTTTCCCATACTAGGTTTTGTGCCATTTTTGGGATCTCCATGGCTTGTATTTGGTCTTAATCACCTTATAACTACCTTGGGGATACTCTCATTGTGCTTGGAGAGCACATCCACATGGACTCCTCAAAGATAAAATCAAATGGGGCTTGGGTGCTCCCATTTTGGCTCAATTGGAGGTGGTGTTGTGAAAGTTTTGTTATCTGATTTGAATGCTAAATTAGAACTAATATTTGACTATCTACGTGTGCTCTTGATAGGTTAGGTTCATATCACTCACAATATGTATATATGTATGTATACATACATACATACATACATACATACATACATACATACATCCATGCATACATACATACATACATACATACATACATACATACATACATACATACATACATACATACATACATATACATATACATATACATATACATACATATATATATATATATATATATATATATATATATATATATATATATATATATATATATATATATATATATATATATATATATATATATATATATATATATATACAAACACACACACACATACACACATCCATATATGTGTGTGTGTGTGTGTGTGTGTGTGTACACACATATGTATGTATATGTTGTACAGATATGTATGTGCGTTTGTTTAATTTTTAAGCTTTTATTTTGAACAAATCTTCATTTTGCTTTACATAGCTGAGATATACATATATATAATATACAAAAAAAATAACATGTGAAACAAACTAAAACAAAAATCCTTTATTTTTCTAATTGAATTAAGTAACTAGATATATATATAAATAATAATATTATCAAATAAAAGGAAATAAATGTTTTATTTTTCTAAATAATGCAGTTTTCTTAATTATTTCAAATAATAAATAATGCATGATATATATCCATTAAGTTAATTTCATAATTCAGTCAATCATAATGCATGATTATCAATTATGCAATCATAAGAAACAACACACAATTCAACCAATGATAAGCCATAATGCTCAACATGTTCATGTTAGAAACCATACTATATGCAAGATGAATAAATCTACGTGAGTGTGTGTGTGTGTGTGTGTGTGTGTGTGTGTGTGTGTGTGAGAGAGAGAGAGAGAGAGAGAGAGAGAGAGAGATTCCATCATGCCAATTGTCACCAAATGGATATATCACCTATACCTTATCCATGTTCTCATCTTCAACTTATTCAGTACACTCACTTAAACTCAAGTTTTGATCAATATGTTAGTACATAAATCCATAATCATAGTTCAAATCAATTTCAACAAATGATTCAACACCATTAAATCTCAAGTTCATGCATTTTTAGTCTCTCTCTCTCTCTCTCTCACACACACACACACAAACACACATTTATAAATGAATCAAATAACATAAGACAATTGTTGCAATGGTCTCATCCAATTTTATAGTTTTATCAATTTGTTAGGTTTATGAAAGAAAAAATTAAGATGTAACACTATATATCCACATTTTCTTGACCATTTTCCACCCTTTTCTTTTTACTCCCCTATTTCAAATCGCTCTTGCAAGTATTGGATTGATCATAAACCCATTGATCTAACCCCTAGAATTTTAAAACCCAAATTTAAACTTTACTATATTTTCATCCATTTCTTTCTCGCTATGAGCTAACTTGATACACAATTTGTATCATTATTGCTAGTACTTTTATTTGAAATAATTCATTTGCATTTATTTTCTATCATATAACCTTCTAACTTCCTAACACGCTTATTAGAGGAACATTTAAATTGGTGCTTTAAAAGGAACAACATTTATCAACATCATGATCATCAAAGACATTCACATGATTTCTACGTACCAATCTTTAACATGTAACCATAAGTTGGTATCTCTTAAGGATTAACATTAGAAAAATTGTTCACTAGTGATTTAATAGCCTCCTTAAGGTATTTTTAAATATTATCAACCCTTTACAACTAGAAAGAAGTAGAGAACTAGGGAACCCAAAAGCTAAAGTGTGGAACTAGTGAGATTAGACCCACATAATATAGATAATTCAGTCACCCGCATAAATGATCTAGAGTCATGGATTTAATAAATAAAAAACATAGATCTACATAGTTTTTGAGTTGAAGAAAATATCCAAATTATCTATTTTCTATGTTAGAATAATAGATTTTTGTACCCACATAGTTTCCCATCTGTATCATTTCTAGAGCTAAGTATCATTAGATCCATCATATTTAATTTCATAGCTTAACTAAAACAATTAATCTAGGTTAATTTATGTTGAATTATATGCATCTTATTAGAAATATCCTAGATTAAGCTTATGAAAATATCATTCTCATTTGTACTTTTATTATTAGCTATTATTCTTGATATCACAATACTCTTCATTCATGTCGCATCAAGCCCTTTACTATGGTGAAAACATGTTCATTTTCCTTAGCCTTGTCTCATCACCAACTTGATGTCATATTCTATCAATATCTTCCACTACCATCTTGTCACAACCATTCACATATTCATCAACTTCCTTATCTTAGTCATTAGAGCCATCAAACTTACCTAGAAGTAACTTATAGACCATACCATTGATAATAGTCCTAATTATGATCATAACAATAATTCAAGCAAGACCTAAAATATAATGCCCACTAATTAAACACTATAATCACTAAGAAAAAGACATACATCTAACATATGTTTTACACATCACTAAAATGACTCCATCACTAACTAAAAATACCTCATCAAATGTTAGTACATATAAAGAAATTATAAGAATTCAATAATAGAAAAGAGATGTATAATAAATCTCATTCTAGTAAAAATAAAATTGGATTAATTTTATGAAAGATTTAGCATGTTTGTTAGTCTCTTTAGTATTCTAAATAATCATAGTAATTAGACTAGTAGTGTTAGCCATAATGCAAAAATAAAATAAAATAAAAATTGAGGTTAAAAATATTTAAACTAGTACGGATATACAACGTTTGTATGGAGGAGATTGGACTAAACATCAAATATTAATGGTATATTAATTCTAATAAGTATATTACAACATTAGTGCATTCCAATTTATTTATTTTCTTTCTTTTTAAAATTCATAAATAAATGTCTTTTGTTAAGGGCAATGATTAAGGGAGTGAGCAATATAAGATTATAAAAGTCTACAATACCTAAATATAATAAAATTGTTAAAAGAATAAATATACATTATTCTAAAATTAATTGATTAAGTGAATAGACATTACATAAAATCTTCCTAATGATATAATATAATTTTCTTAAAATTTTAATTATATTTTAAATACATATACTATATACAACTATACAACCATCGTTGTATGATAAAGTATTTTTATAAGAAATTTTAAAAAGTTCCCCCTCTTATATAGATCACTTCCATATATTATAAATATTCCATCTATAATTTTGGACTGATAAGATTGGCAATAGTTAGTGTCCTTTCTATCCATTATATCCTAAATGTTTTTAAAGCACTATTCGCCTTCCTCAAACAAATATCAATATACTTTTTTTTAATGCAGATTATATTATATTTGATTTTTAATACCACTTCTAACATCAATAAAAATGTACCGAGCTACTACAACTGACTCTCTGTCCTCTAGCGACGAGTATATTTGCTTACGCTATTAAACTTATTTTTCCAAAAAGATTCGAATTAAGAGGGATATATGGCTCTGCCTTGAGCCGGCATAATTTATAATCAAATATTTTGAAACATTTGTGCCATGCATGCAAACCTCACGGAACAGTCATTTTGTATTTGTTGATTCAGATTCCTTTCAAAGCGCGTTCTTAAATTTAACCTCCAGTTTTTGAATTGCAGCCTTATTCCGTCATTAAATGCAAAAAAAACTTAAAAAGCTTTCAGAGCTGCCAATCTTTTGAAAAAGAACAATACAGAGTCCACGTCTTAGTTGCATTTGCTTATGAGTCTCGAAAGGTTGAAAACTATTCTCTGCAGTGATATAAATCTATCATATATTGTTTTGGGCAGTTAAATCAGCGTCTGAAACCGATAGCTGCAATTCAAGTGCTTTGGGGTAAGATATGGCACACACCTCTGAATTTGGCCCTGAATTGCAGCCATCCCCAACCACAGGTATCCATGAAAAATTTCCTCAATGTTATGTAATTTGAAATTTGATTCATATTTTTTCTTGATTTCAATATTGAATTTATACTCTATTTTTAAGCTCACTCAGTTGATTGGTTTCAAGATTTTGTTATATGCTGATAATTACCCTATGTTTATTTGGTTATTGGATGCACTAGTGACAATTCCATTTGATTGTTTCCTCTCCGGATAGAATAAGCTGTATGATAGATCTTTCTTTGAATTGTGAGAAACGGATTTTGTTTGAAATGTGTTGTTGGTTCTTGGTTTTTTATTTATTGGCTATATAAGTATTGACGATAAATAGTTGTCATGCCTGCAATTGTCTTTTATTGGGTATGTAAGTATTGACGATAAATTGTTTCGATTCCTGCAATTGTCTTTTATTGGGTGTATAAGTATTGACGATAAATTGTTTCATGCCTGCAATTGTCTCGACATGCCACATCCAGTCTCTATAGGAGACCTGATTTTTTTAAGAAATGCAAAAGAAGAAAGGTCTAGTGAATAAAGACATGGTATCAAGACGGAACTATTGCCTTGATGTTAAATTGGGTTCAAGCCTGTGTGGGTTGCCCTTGATGAGACTGCATGAATGCCCCATGTGAATTTTGAAGCAACGGATTCCTCTTGGATATGTTTCAATGCTATTCTACGCTTGATTGCCATGCATTGATTAAGACAGGGAGGTGTGAGAGTACAAATCTAATTTACCCAACATAATAAGGAAGAAGATCCCCATTTTAATTTTCTTCTTTCCCATATCTTATGTTGATAGGATTGTATTAGTGTCATTAGCAGGAACAAGAAGCCTGCTGGATGGAAAAACAGTATCTGTATATTGGCGGGAGTTTTGTGACTATTATAAGTGATTCCCTGCCATTTGTTGAACCCTATTTATGACTTTCAAACAAGATCATGGTGCTTACTACCGTGGCTTCTGCACGCTGTAGGTGGGGTGGCAAGACAATATAGCTGATGGGTGAAGTTTATGCTTGTGTTTTGTAAGAACTTGGTAGAACAGATAATCTAATCTGCTTTTACAGTTGGCGATAGAATTCCTGAACCAGAAATAAAGTAACTGTATAGAAACTACTTTCGAAAAAAAAGGCCACACAATTTAAATTATAATATTGTTACATGTTTTAAGAAGGGAAAGCTCAAATTACATTACTCTAGTTATTTATTATAACTCCACAAGTCTTCCATTACTTAATTAGAGACCATCCCAATTCATTTTGCTATAGTTTATCTCCTTGTTTCTTTTCTTTTCAAAATTTGAACTCTTCAAAATCTATCCACTAACGTTAATCATATCCTAGTGTCCTAGGTCTTTTAGGTATTCACAAACGGATTCATACTCTTCAGTAGTTAAGAATCTCCCAGGGATTTTCACAGCCTTATCCATTCTCTGAACTTTGGCACTATGAACAGTTCTCACTTTTTCTTTATAACATATGCCTTGTCACCCCTGACTATACTTGGAGTCTCTATTCCCACAGGAAGGTTATAATAGACTGCGACTTAATGTATTGGGCATGTCAATTGAGTTATTTTCTATAGATGTAGCTGGACTCTCTTTTTTTCCTTAATCTCCTTAGGGATGACAACTACACTTTAAATCTACACTTTGGCTATCTACATTTTAAACCTATTCCTTTTCTCTCTTATCAGGCAATGTGATTCAAGCATGCCTTCCCTTAACAATTTTTATGATTTTTTAAATAAACATGCCAGCCCAGGTATTAAATCCTTTCTATTGAAGGTCCCTTGACAATAAATTTTTCTTATGTCTTGGTCAAACTACCTAAGATCACTCATCTTATTTCAGACATCTAGCTGCCCGTGTTAGTTATAATTCAGAGCATTTTACTCATAGTCCTACCTCAGAAGAACACTAGTAATTCATGTTTCTTAAAATAGAGATTAAATAGGCCTATTTATTTCACTGTGCTCTTACTAATGGTCTTGAACTTCATAATATTAAATATCATAAAATAAATTAATACACATAATAGGTGAATTCAGTGTGAGTACATTCCCATATTAGCAAAATTCTTGACGGCATCTCTGCCCCAGTTATACAAAACAAGGGAAGATCAAATCATTTTCAGTTGCTCTTATTCCTAAGTCTCAAGTAAGTTTTCCTTCGCACACCCCTGTCTCCTGCTACTGTGGTTTGATAGGTCAATCTGTTTCCCCCCTCAGTCCCTAATTGTCTCAAATCATGGGGATCTCTGCATTTATTGCTTCAATGTGTATATATCTCTTTTAGGTTCCTATTACTTAGAAATACTCCATTATGCCTTGTAGGGCCTGTCTCTACAGCTGTGACATTTAGATACGAGCTTTGCAACAAGGTAATCCTTATCAGTGCCACTAGTGCATCAATGTTATATTATTACTTTCTCTGTTCTTACATTGTGGTAACTAGTAAATGCTTACCCACATTCATATCAAAATTCAGGTACAAAATTCATAGTGATTTCTAAGAAGGGAATAATAATATGATGTTATCTCAAACATGCATCAAGAATATTTCAGTCCAGACCTCAGATTTCAATTCCATTTATTCAAGCTACAAGAATTACTGTAAACCAACTAGTGTATTCAATTTTTGATATGCATGGTAATTGGTTCAACAGTTCAAGGAATCATGAAAATCACAGGTAACAACAGTTTTGAAAGATCACAGTTGAGAATTTGAAAGCACACATATGCTATGGTAAGCATTTAGAGATGGTCAAATTTAAGTTACACTCTTTGTGGAATGGATATAAGAAGAGGTGCCTACACTTGGAAAGAATGACAAATTGAGGCGGTAAAAAATTATGCTTTTCTTGTAAAGAACAATTGGAGCTAGGACATAGATGCTTGGGGAAAGGGCAAGTATACTACATAAAGGCCGTTTCTGATGAGAACTTAGGGACAGAAGAAATTAGCCTGAGGTTGTAGTTTATGAGATAAAGCATGGGACAGGGTAGGAGAATCTTTGGGAGGCACCCTTGCTACTCTTTCAGGAGCACCCAAGTACCATATTTTTTTCAGTTTAGAGGAGTTTTGTGAGGTCATAGAGTGACAATATTGATTGATAGGGGGGCCATTCACAGCTTTGTTGATGAGGGATTGGTGACTAGGATAGGATTGAAGATGGATATTTTTGATAGAGAAAGACTAGGATAGGCAATAATATGGATTGCACACAGTTCAAGCCCTCCCTACAAGATTGATTGCACATAGTCAGGCATATTTTATATTCTATCATGAACATTCATGTAAGCATTACCTGTTATACATAAGCAACATGTATATATATACCACAATTGTGTGTGAGAAGAATAAATGCTGAAAATGACAGATCTGATATAATATAAGTCTGTCGATCTGAAGATAAACTCCTTTGGTGTAAATGCTGATCAACCTCTATGAATCGATCTTAGCCCTTTGTGCTCTTTTTCTGACTACTTTGATATTTCTTGGTAATTGTATTTGTTGATGAAATGCCTCCTGAATATATTTGATTGATTGATGATGCCTCCTTCATCGCAGCCCTCTCCCTTTTATATCTTATTACTCCTTTGAGGAGAGGCAATCCTTGAGAGGAGACATAATATTTCTTAATTGCATCTAATTATTTTGTTTCTTCCTTCTTGATCGCACCCCTTCGCATTTACTAACAACTTAATCATGGGTTATTATTGTCTTGATCGATATAAATCTTGATCACTTTTTGTTATGGCTTTGATTATCAGATCACTGCCTCTATAACCAGCTCATTTCTTATGATCCCCTTCATTAGTGACAAAAGTCTTCTCTCGATGCAGGGGCATGACATTGTTAATATACCTTCCTCAATTAGGACTCATTGGCCCTGTTTTGCCACCAAATTTGAAATTATTCTTACTTTTATATTTATTTATTTATTTACTTGTTTGTTATATTTTAAGTAGTCTTAAAAACCACTTATTCATTTTATTAAGTATAATAATATCAATTTTTATTGGAAAAGGAGGACATAACAATTCTCCCCCAAATTGCTTACCCTTAAGCAATTTTAGATTTGGATTATGGAAAATCTCCATTTCTTCCCATGCCACATTCTTAAATTGAGGATTGTTCCAAACTTAACATACCAAGTACTTTGTTATGACCTTATTTCTTAGCCTTCTTTTCTCACGTCAATGATAGCTTTGGGCTCCAAAATCGATTTTCCCTCATCATCAAATGGTAGCAGCTCTGAAGAAGTAATATTTCCAAGTGCCCTTTAGAGGCATGATACATGGGATAAATTGTAAATTTTGTTTTCTGACAAGTCTAACTCATATGCAATCTCTCCTATTCTCTGCAAGATCTGTAAAGCCCCATAAAGTTGTGGCTTAATCTTCTCAGCTCCTCTTCCTTTCAGAGAAGAATGCCTACTGAGATGCAAATCTTAAAAATACCATACCTCCCACCTCAAAAGTCCTCTCCAAACAGTACAGTCAGCATACATCTTCTTCTGATTTTGGGCCTGATGTATGATCTCCTTGAGTACATTCAAATATTTCTATGTTTTACTGAATCGAATCCCTAACTCTTGGGACTCTACCATCTGAAATGATCATATTTACAAAGATAATGCATCATATCCATACAATACTTAGAAAGGAGTCATACCTATAGATATATCATGTGTATAGCTGCCACAATATCTCCAAGACAAACCTCTTAATTGATGTTGTTTTTTGTCTTGTAACATAGTTCCTCAAATATCTTGCAATCCATTGTTCAGAGCCTCTGTTTTTCCATTTGTTTGAAGCTGATAGCTAGTGCTTGGAGTTGACTCTATGCTTGTCAATTGAAAATGTTCTTGCCAAAGCTAGGTAAGGAATGTGTTGCTCCTATCACTCACAATGTTCTAAGCAACCCATGTAATCTAAAAACAAATCAGCCAATATGGAGCCTTATATTCTGAATATATAGCATTACAATGAGCATAATTAGTGAGTCTTTCCATAACTACAAAAATAAAATCTTTACCTTGTACTCATCAAAGACCAACGGTAAAATCCAAAAGATGCTCTATCATTTCTGATTTGTAATGGGTAAGGGCTGCAACAATCCAACTATAAACACTTGTTTTTCTTTGTTCTATTCACAAGCCAAACACTCCTTGACATGCTTCAAAACATTTCATTTGAGTCCCTTCCATAAAAACATTCTCAACTTCCTATACGTCTTGTAATACCATGAATAATTGACTAATAGTGTGTCGTGACATTCCCTCAAAACTTTCTCCTTCATTTTGATTCTAGAGAAAGGTATGCTGGATCCTAATAGGGGATAAGGTCACTAGCCACCTTGTCCATGTCATCTTGTAACTCACCATCCAAAAATAAATAGTTAATGTATTCTTGGCATACTCATCAATTATTGAACCCCCAACTGGCAAATATGTGAGTCACACAACACAAATAGTGCTTCCTAGATAACACGTCAACCTCAACATTATTCCTCTCCTTAACATACTCATTTCAAAATTCATAAGCATGTAACTTACTTACCCACTTCTAATGTCTATCATTCAAATCCTTTTGATTAAGGTGCAACTTTAAATTATTGTGATTCATCTTCCCCATAAACCAAGTACTTGTCTGATCTTAGCCAATGCATGCATAATGGCCAACGTTTCCTTGTATATAAGAAAGCTCATTTCTAACTCCTTGAACTTCCTACTGTCAAATGCTATGAGATGTTTTTTATGCAACAAATTTACTATAATACCCTCTCTTGAAGCATCACACTACAAAACAAAAGGAAATAAAAAATATGGAATTTCCAAAACAGAAGATAAAATCATTACCTACTTGATCTTGTCAAAAGTCCTCTATATTGAATCACTCCAAGAGAAGGCCTCCTCCTTCATCAAATATATCAATGGAGTAGCTAACTATGAAAATTCTTTGACAAACCTCCTATAATAACTACAAAGACCAAAAATCCTCTCAAGTGTGATATAGTCTTAGGTGGAGACCAATTCACGATTGCCTTAATCTTCTCATCATCCACTCTAACCCCTTGGGCACTAATATCATTTATTAGGTATAATATCTCTATCAAAAATATGAAGTGACTAGGATAGGATTGAAACCCATCATCACTACACCTTGTCATCATCCTAGGAGGCATTAGGAAGAGATTGAGAAGGCAATCAAGGAACTTTGGATATGGGACATATGATATTGAGCTCTAGTTCATTTTCTTCTTTGGACAAGGGTGGTACCATGAGGATGTGCATAGATTGCAGAGCATTAAAAAAAAAAGAAAACCAAAAACCTAAACCTTATTCTCAAGATTGATGAGATAATAGATGAGCTTCATGGTATTGTGTACTTCTCCAAGCTTGCTCTACGATCAAGCCTGTCTTGGAACCTGCAACCAAAGTAGATAATAATATAATCATAATACATGTAATACATACATTTTTTGGGGTTAAGAGAGACACAAACGAAGGGGATAATAAGTAATAAACAAAAAATAAGAAATGAACTGGTTATAGAGGCAGTGATCTGATAATCAAAGCCATAACAAAAAGTGATCAAGATTAATAGCAATCAAGACAATAATAAACAACAATTAAGTTGTTAGTAAATGCGAAGGGGTGTGATCCAGAAGGAAGAAACAAATAATAAATATGCAATTAAGAAAGACATATGTCTCCTCTCAAGGATTGCCTCTCCTCAAAGGAGTAATAAGATATAAAAGGGAGAGGGCTGTGATGGAAGGAGACATCATCAATCAATCAAATATATTCTGCAGATATTTCATCAGCAAATACAATTACCAAGGAATATTAAAGCAGTCAGCACAAGAGCACAAAGGTTTAAGATCAATTCATAGAGATTGATCAGCATTTACACCAAAGGAATTTATCTTCAGATCGACATACTGATATTATATCAGATCTGTCATTTTCAGCATTTATTCTTCTCACATGCAATTGTGGTATATATATACATGTTGCTTATATATAATAGATAATGCTTACATGAATGTTCATGATAGAATATAGGATATGCCTGACTGCGTGCAATCCATCTTGTAGGAAGGGCTTGGAGTGTAAGAGGAGGGTATAAGAGGGTCATGTAAGGAGGCCATCCTAGAGTAGACTGTAAAATGGCTCCTAGGGACAAGAGAGCACTTACATAGGATCGATAAACCCCTTTATGGCCTCCACCCAATTCCACAAGATGGCATGTGTCTTTGGGAAGATGAGACATTGACAGGGAAAGTGGGTACAAGAAAACCACTAAGTAAGCAAAGAGGGCTTTGGAAGATATCCACTCTTAGGCTTAATGTAGAAATGGCTTTAGGCGGACCTATCATGTTTCTTCATTCAATCACTACTATGCTTGCATATATTATTGATAGTATATGATTATGATGTGATCTTATCTAACTATTATAATTGAATAGATATATATGTATATTTGTATCTTTTGTTTATGTTATGATTGCAAATTTGCAGGAGTCAAATCTGGGATCAGATTATAAAGAAATATTTACTTGGTAAGATGTAACCCTGACCCTGATTTGTTGCAATTGTGATTCTAGGGCAAATTATGAAGTGGACTTCACAAACAACCCTTGATTTTTCATTTGGATCATCCAATTTCATATTTGCATTGTTCATTTTACATTCAAGTGATTGAGCATTCAAGGATGAAACCCCTTGATTATAAATTTAGAGGTTGGGATGAAAACCATTCCCTGTCGATTCTTCTTAGGAATTATAGGTTGTACTATATTATAAAATTGTTTGTCATAGGACCTTGGTGAATACAAATATGCCCATATTCACTACCATATCTAGCATTCATATTTGGGTTTAGCCAAAGACCACTCACTGAACAAAAGGATTAAGTCTGGCAAATCATGGCATATCTAATCACTTCCCAACATGACATCCAAATACTAGTGTAATTAAAACAGTGCGAAACACGCAATGGATTTCAAAGAATTCATTAATTTACAGAATGAGCAAGACGCTCATAAATAATACAAGAGTATTTACAAGAATAGCAAGTTTCTAAAGAAACTGCTAAGAACAAGAATAGCAAGTTTCTAATAAGAAACTGCTATGAAGATCGAAGACGATCTTGACTAAAATAGACTGTACACTGATTGAGCATTAATACTAAATTTAACATAATTTAATATTCTATTACCCTCCCTTAATGCTCAATCTATTAACTACACCTATAGACCCCCTGAATTTTACAAATTTATCAGGACCAAGGGGCTTGGTGAAGATGTCTGCTGGCTGCTCCGAAGTAGGAACATACAGCAACTGGATGGATCCGTCTTCAACCAGCTGTCGAATATAGTGACAATGTGTTTCCACATGCTTGGTTCTTTCATGGAAGACTGGATTCTTGGCGAGTTTGAGCACTCCCTGATTATCACAGAACAAGGGAGTAGGACCTGCTTGGGGGACATGCATATCCGCAAGCATTCGTCGAAGCCAAACCGCCTCACAAGATGCCTTAACTGCTCCCCGATACTCTGCTTCTGTTGAGGAGAGAGCTACTGCCTGCTGCTTCTTACTAGTCCATGTGACAGCACCAGATCCCAAACTAAACACATACCCTGCTGTAGACTTACGATCATCAACCGAACCTGCCCAGTCAGAATCTGTGTAACCACTGAGTATAGGATCAGAACTCCGAGTGTATAGAAGTCCATAATCAGAAGTGCCACCCACATAACGCAGCACACGCTTCGCTGCTAACCAATGATCAGCCTTGGGAGCTGTCATGAAGCGTGAAATGTAGCTCACTGCAAAACTGATGTCAGGTCTAGTGGCAGTAAGATAGATGAGGCTGCCCACTAGTTGCCTGAACAGAGTTTCATCCACAACTGGTGAGGATGACCGAGCTGAAAGTTTGAGCCCGGGTTCCATAGGAGTAGAGGCAGGTTTGCAATCCTGCATTCTGAACCTGTCCACTAGACTTTTGGCATACTTGGACTGAGAGAGAAAGATACTGGTCTCAGTCTGCCAGACTTCAACTCCTAAGCAGTAATGTAGAAGTCCCAAATCTGTCATATCAAAAGTGCGGCACAAATCCTGTTTGATCCCAGTGATCAAATGTGTTGAACTGCCAGTAATGATTAAGTCATCCACATAGACAACCACAAACATAATGTCATTACTAGTATGCTTGATATACAGGTTTGCATCAGATGGACTCCGCTGAAAGCCATGATCTGTCAGGTACTTATCAATTTTCATGTACCAAGCCCGAGGAGCTTGTTTCAGACCATAGAGTGCTTTGACTAATCTACAGACCTTCTGTTCTTGACCAGCAACCTTGAATCCTGGGGGTTGGGTCATGTAGACTTCTTCCTGTAAGTCACCATTCAAAAAAGCACTCTTGACGTCCATTTGATGGACTTTCCAACCGAACTGGGCTGCTAAGGCAAGAACGAGCCGTATGGTACTCATTTTGGCTGTAGGAGCAAAGGTCTCCTCGTAGTCAATGCCTTCTTTCTGTGAGAACCCACGAGCAACAAGACGAGCCTTATACTTGTCTAGGGTTCCATCAGCTTTGTATTTTACTTTGTACACCCATTTGCAGCTAATGGGCTTCTTCCCTGAAGGAAGATCAGAAAGGACCCAAGTGTGATTCTTCTGAAGACTCTGGAACTCAGCTTCCATAGCCTGTTCCCACTCAGGTATACCTTTAGCCTCTGAGTATGTCTGAGGCTAAAAAACAGTGTGTATGTTAGCCATGAGAGCAAAATTGACTATATGCTGCTGTTTGCTCTTATTACGGGAGGTTCTACCCTCAATGAGCTCAGTATCCCTGAGATCACTAATGGTCTTGGCCCACCATTTAGGCCGGAGAGTAGAAGTACGAACATCTGGAGGAGCTGAAAGAGGCTCAGGATCAGGAACAGGAGCAGCAAGAGGAGGATTATTCTCCGGAGGGAACTCAGGTAGTGCATCATCGAAAATGGATTCTGCATCATCCCTCCCATCAGGTGAACCTAATGGAATAAGAACACTGTGAGGTTGATCCTCAGAACTCTGCTCAGAAGGAGGAGACTGAAAGAATCCTCTGTCTTCATCAAATACAACATCGCGACTGAAGATAAGATGATCAGTGTCTATATCTATCAGTCTGTAGGCCTTATGGTGATCACTGTATCCTGTCATCATGAGTTTCTGACTTTTGGAATCCAACTTAGAGTGCTTAGCATCTGGAACCCAAACATAGGCAACAGAGCCAAAAACCTTCAGGTGACTGATCTGAGGCTTCCTTCTAGACCAAACCTCTTCTGGAGTCTTCCCCTTAACAGCCTGAGTAGGAGAGCGGTTAAGAAGGTAGATAGCAGTAAATACTGCTTCAGCCCAATACTTGTTCGGAACACTCCTGTGTTGTAACATAGAGCGAGCCATCTCAACAACCGTACGATTGCGATGCTCGACAACACTATTTTGCTGAGGAGTGTGGGGTGTAGTCAACTGGCGTTTGATGCCATGGGTATCACAGAAGTTGGAGAATGCAGAAGAACAAAATTCCCCCCCGTTATCTGTCCTAAGAGTAATGATACTATGTCCAGACTCTTTTTCAACAAAGGACTTAAACTTCTGAAAGACACTAAATACATCTGATTTATGTTTAAGAAAGTACACCCACATCTTTCTACTAAAATCATCTACAATGAGCAAAAAATATTTGCAACCAGTAACAGAAGATGTATTCATAGGACCACAAATATCAGCATGAAGTAATTGAAGTACCTTAGATGCACGCCAAGACTGTCCATGTGGGAATGAAGTCCGATGCTGTTTGCCAGCTTGACAGGCGCCGCATACTCCAATATGCTGAGTCTGAATATCAGGTAACCCTGAAACAAGTCCCTCCCGAAACAGCTGAGAGAGATACTGAATGTTGAGATGTCCATATCTCTGATGCCACAGAGTGCTGAGAGGAGAAACACGAGCTGCCAGAGCCACTTCAGGAGAATCACCAGTGTCAAGAAGCCTATATAGGCCATGATCCTCTAGACCAACAGCAACAGTAAGACGAGTCTCCCGATCAATGATGGAGCACTTGTGAGCACTGAACACCACATCTAGTTGAGGAGAATTCCTCATAATCTGGTTGACAGAAAGCAGATTAAGTGCCATTCCAGGGACATAATACACATTCAAAAAAAGAAGAGTCCTGCCACCAGACTGTATCTGAACAGTGCCTTTGCCAACAACTGTATACTCCTCACCTCCGCCAAATACAACGGAATCACTGAAAGGTGAGAAGTCTGTAAACCAGTCACGCCGATGAGAAAAGTGACGTGATGCACCAGAGTCGATGTACCAAGCAGAAGACTTGGCATGATCTGAAGACCTCTTAGCCATAAAAGCATAAAAGGCAGACTCCTTCTGCTCGGAATGTTCCGCAACATGCGCCTTCTGGTGTGACCCTCCCTGCTTCTTTTGTTCAGAAGCGAGCCTCTGACGGCAATCTTTCTTCATATGGCCGTACTTGTGACAGTAATTGCACTGCACATTTTTCTTCTTAGCTCCATCTTGTGTCTGAGAAGAGCCTTTCGGCTGAGAAGACTGAGAGGACTGAAATTTGCCTTTATCCTTCTGAAAGGATTGAGCTGTGAAGGCATTTTCCGAGGAGGCTGATGTAGTACCACTACCAAATTGTTGTTTCCAGCGATCCTGCTGTAGAAGTTTGGTGCACAATTCTGAAAACTTCAGATCAACATTAGTGGAAGTAATATTGAGAGTTTCAATGAAGTGTTCATACGATTTCGGAAGACTTTTTAAAGTGATTACAACCATATCTTCTTCCTCCATAGTCTGACCAATAGCTTCGAGTTGATCTCGAATGTCCTTAATCCTCGTGAGGTGCTCTTGTAAGGACATACGTTCGTCCATCATACTGGAGAACAACTGATTCTTCAAAAAGAATGCTCGGCTCTTGTCGGATGTCTCATGCAATTCCTTCAGATGCTTCCAGATGTCAGAAGCTGTCTTGCCGGAAGGAATCTGCGGTAACTGATCATCAGTTACTGAGAGTTTGAGAAGCATGACGGCCTCCCGATTGCGTTCATCAAACTTATCTTGATCTGCACCAGGTGTACCAGGACTGAGCTCTTTTTCCAAAACAAGCTGGTCAAGACGCCTATATTCAAAAATGGTCAACATACGCTGTTTCCAGATGTTGTAGTTGTGACCATTAAAGCGTTGACCGCCTTCTAACATCAGATTGGTGAGAGAAGCCATTTGCACGTTTCCCAAGAAAAATTCCTGGCTGACCCAAAAAAATCCAAAGACAACCCAGAAAAGCGTGCAAAAAACCCAGAAGGAATCTCCTGTCAGAATTTGAATTTGCGGGCTCGAAAATTGAGGCACGAAAATCGAGGCACCCAAAAAATTCGGACACCAACCCAGTTGAGATTTCGAAAAACCCAGAAGGAATCTGCAAAAAAAACTTAAATCCGGCACGAAAAACGAGAGTTTCGAACAAAAACGGCGGCTTAGGTCGGAATCACCAAATTTCTGATCGCAGAGCTTGAACTGCAACAAAAATGGCGGACTTCAGTGGAGATTCGACACAAAGGAAGCATGAAAATAATGCCAGGCCGCGTCAGAAGGAAACCAAACCGTGTGCTGAAACAAACACGACAATCTGAAAAAACGCGTGTCGAAAGGATTCGAAAACCCTACCCGGGTTTTTAAAATATTTCTCCAGAAAAATGCCCTCGAAAACCAGGGTCACAGGAGCCAATAAATGCGATCAGCAAGGAAGAAAACTAATCGTGAAAGAAGCACGATTTGCAGACTATGAAATTTTGAAGAAATTAATGACTGATAAATTCGTAAGGAAATTATTAATTTCTCAAAAATTTAATCCGGCTCTGATACCATAAAACAGTGCGAAACACGCAATGGATTTCAAAGAATTCATTAATTTACAGAATGAGCAAGACGCTCATAAATAATACAAGAGTATTTACAAGAATAGCAAGTTTCTAAAGAAACTGCTAAGAACAAGAATAGCAAGTTTCTAATAAGAAACTGCTATGAAGATCGAAGACGATCTTGACTAAAATAGACTGTACACTGATTGAGCATTAATACTAAATTTAACATAATTTAATATTCTATTAGTAATATCCTCTTTTGGGCTTGCCCTAAATCCTGCCCTAAAGTCACAAATTTCATTCAAATAAGAAATGTAAGATAGTGAGAGGTATAACTTTACAATTTGAAAAGCCTTTTAACAAGATAAATCTTGATTTAAGTCCCGCAACCATATTAAACAATGTTGGATGTATATATTTATTTCATAGATCTCAATTTTTTCCGTTGGGGTTAGTAATCACACATATAAGCACAAATACATAGAATTATCATAATTCATTAGATGGGTCATATCACATCTATATTCATTTTTAGTATATAAACACAATAAAGTTTGAATGTATGACCATGATAGGATTGGCCCGAAGCAATTTTCTCACTAAGCACAAGAGCAGACATTCACCCTCTTGGTTTAAGTGGTAGGCACATTGGACATCCAACATGGGGTAGTCTACCTAGTGGGATGCTTGTATTTGCACTCCTTATTCATGCCTCCTCATCATCTTCCAACAATCAACCATCGTGGAGGGTGGAAAGGAAATCGCAACAGGGTGCCCAAAAATCCTCTTGTCTAAGCCCAAGAGCAGACACTCAACCTCTTGACCCCAAGTGGTAGGCACATTGGACATCCATCATGTGGTAGTCTACTTATATGATGCTCTTGTCAATGCTTCCCTTCTTGTATTTCCTTCTAGACTGATTACTTGCCAGGTTAGTGTTCTATTATATGAATTTTACATTATTATCTATGGAACTCACTTAAGGAATTACATGTCAGATAATATCTATAATGCATACACTAAGAAATCATCTTGTGCCTACCGCAATTAGATAAGATTGCTAATGTCTGCAATATAGAGATTCCCGATCTGATCTATATGCTTGAATGCTTGGGACTGTTTGATTCTCTTATGTTGCTTCCTCAATATGTTTTCCCTCGGAAGTCCGGTCTCTTTATTGGATCATTGGATGATGCTTTTCTCTTTGTATAAGGATCAATGTTTCTTGAAATGACTGCTTGAGGGTTCAATGCCCTCTTCAATCCAAAATTTCTACTCTTATATCCTTCTCTTATTTCTGAAAGGTGGTGTCCCTTTAGGCAGCCTTCCTTCCTTGAAGAGTGGCATCTCTTCAAAACCAATTTAGCTTCTGTTAATTATTTAATAATCTCTTCCTTTAATTACTAATTAAATGGGCGTCTTCATGTAATTAAATCACTGTCTTTATGATAAACGGCACCTTGATTATATGGGGCACTGTTTATTGAGTGATCGCTATTTTTACTTGTTGATACTTGGATCGCTGGGCCAGTATAATTTTTTTTTCTCTTCATGACAACTAGCAATTGTGACAAATAAGAATTTGAATTTCATTTTCGGTGTATATTCAATCTAAGTTTCCATTTGTTGAGGAAGGGGCTGCAGTTTGGCTGAGGGTTATTTTATGAGCATTCACCTAGTCACACCCATCATTTCTTCATCATAGGGATCATTTGTGAAGCAATTTAAACCTAATCATGCAACTAGAAACTAGGTGTGCATTCAATCCCAATATATCATTAGGCAACAGTTAGAGATAGCCTTATCACTTTGGAGGGTGTGTTCAGTCTAACGGTATCCTCAACCGTATTTGCAAATCAAAGCAATATTCTATGTTTCAAATTGTATTGTTGAGAAACATCTTGAGCAATAATTGGTTTGAAATCAAAATACTCTATCAATGGTTGTATGTGTTTCATATTTACATGGATAATGAAAAATTTCATTATTGTAGATTATTATGAGTGTTTAGTGCTATAAGAAATTTTAACTAGTGTTGCAGCAATTGTGTTTGATTGCATTTTGAATCAAAGAAGACCAAATTCAATAATGAACATACCCAGTACATTACAATCATACATTGTGATCTTTCTTCCTTCATGGAAAGACATCCACATCCCTACTTGGTTTTGTTTCATTCCATGGAGAGGAGTGTTCAACATTCTCAGATCTTCATCATCATCCTTTGTTGAGTATCCACCTTCATTGTAGGATATTATATGTCGCGGGGGGATGTGTAGTCTCTACCTTTCTCTCCTATATGGGAAACATTGATTGCACATTAGTGATAGAAATAGTACTTGGCCGGTAATGTTTGTTGGGAATTAGTGTTCACATGTGTGAGATAAAGTGAGTTAAAGTAATAACTCACGTAGTATTATGAGTGGTAGGAATATTAAATATTTGTTAGGTTAGTCAGTCATACTTATAGAAGTATTTTGTTGTACGTGTGTATTTGTTTGAGTTGTTAAAACAACTCATTATATTTAGGCAAGTTGTTATAAGGAGTTTACTGTAATGTAGGAAAAGGAAATCCTGTATATATGTATTGTATTTGAATGAAAAATATAATGAATGAACTATGCAGCACTGTATTATCTGAGTTAATTTTTTGCAGCTTCTTCGTTGGTCTCTGCCCATATTTCTCTCATGGTATTAGAGCCTGTAACATTTCCTAGGCCTATTATATAGTGATAAGATGGATTCAATCGAGAAAGGAGGTAATAAATTTATCAGCATCACCATTCATTCAGCTTGTGGGTGGCTTCAAGATTTTCACAGGAGCATTATTATTGTATTTGGCCTTCAAGTACTTTGTATTCATTGTCATTTTTCGTGGCTACCAAATTTTAATCTGCAAGAAAATAAGCATTAGCGCAAGAAGAGCAGCCCATGTATGCCATCCCGGAGAGTAATACTTTGCAATTTGCTTGAAGCTTGCAAAAGGTGCAGATACAAGTCTCTCACATCCTCTGGAGTGCGGAATCAACGTTTTCATCTTTATTGTAAGAAGCTTCCTACACGTGAAAGCATTCAATATTTGGTGAGACAATGGTAGATATGTGTATTACCTTTCAGCTCGCTTAATATGTATAGAAAATACATGCAAATTGTGACGTCTCAAGCAACAAAATATAGATTAGTGAGAAAGAGCACCAGCAAAGTAAGGAAGTGAATCCATCTAAGAGAGGCTCAATGCGATTCTCAGTTTCTCATTCAATAAATTCTTTCACTCAATACCTCAGTTATGTTCTATGATGTTTTAGGCAAAATCTAGGAGATATCATAGATAGTTTTGACAGAGTTTTTGAAGCATAAAGCATATTGTTCTTTGCGTGCATCGGATCGCGCTATGGATGACATCTTGTTTACTGACTAAGGCTTCATTCAGGGGTTTAAGACGAGTTCTATTGGTTTCCTGCATACCTATCATGCAGCCCATAATTGCAATCTCAGTGTGAACACGACCTTGTATTGGGGAGGCAGCGGGCCAAGTTTTGACAGGGGCAACATTATTGTTGTAGCTATAATTTGTGGGTGTTGGTATTTGATAAGTCCATCATAGCTATGGGTTGACTTGGTTCATGATTTGAGGCATTATATTAGCTTCACAATTTGTTTTCTTTTTGAAGTGGCTAGTCTTGCAGGCGCCCCTTATTATGGATATGATCAAATTGGAGGTTTTTTTGGGGATGCTATTCAGGCCTAGGTCTAATACTTGCAGCTTGAGGTACTATTTATAGTTTTTGAGTGTAGTGCGATAGGATAATTCTTGTTAGGTAGTATACTTTATTAGCTTTCTAAATATTTAGAGAGTACAGTTTTTTATATTGTTTTATTGTTGTGTCATTATTCAAAAATGTAAAAAATAAAGATAAATAAATAAATAAAAATTAAAAATTGTAATTGGACACATTATTTCTTGTACGCAACATCCATCTTGGGGGGACATTGTAACTCTGAGCCTATGAAACAAATTTGCTAAGTAGCTAACTAACTGGAGGTTGGAGGCACAAGAGGTCGGAGGACACTCAATGACCTCTCATCAGTCACTAGGGACAAGGTCGTGAATTGCATTAGTGACAAGTTAACTTGTGCCAAAATGACTAAAGCCAAGATCGGTTTCCAAGTGGCAGCTGCAATCGTCTCATATCATTTATGATCAGAGTGGCACTGATCTACAATGGTGGCTACATATGTGACGATGAGAACTTGGTTCTCTTTCTTTTTATATTGTGGTTGGATGTGTATGTCCCCAATCACAATTCTAGATTATTTGTGAATGAATGTGTTTGTCCCCATTCACAATTTGTGGTGTAGGTGGATGGATGTGTTTGTCCCCATTCATGAGATGGTGAAGTGATTGGAAGTGTTTGTCCCCAATCACAAGAGGTTGTGATTATGATTGAATGTGTTTGTCCCCAATCATAATTTTTGTGAGAAAATGTGTATGTCCCTGTTCATAACCTTATTTTTGGATAGATGAGTTTGTCCCTATCCAAATTTGATGTAAGACCTTGGATAGATGTGTTAGTCCCTATCTTTGGTTCCATGGGTAGATGTGTTTGTCCCTATCCTTGGATGAAAGCACAAATGCATAGTGAGGCTAGTTCCACTATTGCTTGACATGAGTAGATGTGTATGTCCCTACTCTTATCTTATAGTGGTTGGTGAGCAACTGTGTGTGGTCATCAAGTATTGCGATGTACTTTCACCCCATGTTCACACTAAGGGGGGTGTTGGGAATTAGTGCTCACATGTGTGAGATAAAGTGAGTTAAAGTAATAACTCATGTAGTATAAATTATGAGTGGTAGGAATATTAAGTATTTGTTAGGTTAGTTTGTCATACTTATAGAAGTATTTTGCTGTACATGTGTATTTGTTTGAGTTGTTAAAACAACTCATTATATTTAGGTAAGTTGATATAAGGATTTTCCTATAATGTAGGGAAAGGAAATCCTATATGCATGTATTGTATTTGAATGAAAAATATAATGAATGAAGCATCATATTATCTGAGTTAAATTTTTTGCAGCTTTTTTGTTTGTCTTTGCCCATATTTATTTCAATGTTGAGTCCTCAATCCTTCTTTCACTCGTACATATTTGTTTGCATCTTTTCTTTGGAGAGGAATGTTCAACATTCTCAGATCTTCATCATCATCCTTTGTGAAGTATCCACCTTCATTGTAGGATATTATTATTATATGTTGTGGGGGGGATATGTAGTCTCTCCCTTTCTCTCCTATATGGGAAACATTGATTGTACATTAGTGATGGAAATAGTCCTTGGCGGGTCATGTTGAGTCCACATTCCTTCTTTCATTTGTACATATTTGTTTGCATCTTTTCTCTTTTTGAGAGATTTTTTCTTTTCTTTTGGGTTTTTGTTTTTTACTCCACTTGTGATGGATTCTTTTGTACATGGGTACTCATTGATGTGAGTTTTATGCCACTACAACATGTAGAATCGAATACTTAGTATTTAATTGAAATACCAAACCCCAACTCTCTCTTGAGTAAAGATGCTCATATCCTAAACAATGTATATGGATTGTATGATCAAATGAGACAACCTCAAGGTTCCTTCCAGTTGTGGACTTTCACTTAGTTATAGTATCACAAAGGGACTTACGTTGTTCATTCAATGGACTTCAACTTCTTTAACTTCTTCTAACCAAACAAATTAGAATTGGGACAAGGGTTTATAATACTATTCTACTCCTAGAATGCAAGAGACTGTGAATGTCTTTACAACTCTACTAGACTTAGTTTAGCCATTGACATATTGACATCAACCAAGCTAGTGTGATCTCCTAAGGTAAATGTAAGATGTTCAAACTATTACCATTTCATTAACACCATCAATGGATGCATATCAATGTGCAAGCAATAATCGAAGTAGAGCTCATTAAACTTCTAGTTGACCACACAAGGCGAACTTACAATTAGAAATCTACTAGTGGTATGGACTAAGCAAGTCAATCACAAAGATTGATTCACAATTCCTTTCATTCTACTAAACTACTTCTACTCAACATGAAATAAAATCTACTTTAATTGAGGAAATGTAGAAACCATGCAATACTCCAAAATGATACAAACAATTCACGATGAAGACCAACATTGAATTAAGAATAATTAGGTAGTATCATAGCAACAATTTCTCCAAATCTCTCCTCTTACAAATGATTTGAGTTGGCCTTTTATAGACGCTCTAGGTACAACGAGTGGCTCTGATTGATTTGAAATCAAGGAACAAGATTAATCCACTAAAGTCCTAATTCAACTAATTGCTACAAACATTAAACGCTAACCAATTATAAGAAGGAGCCACCTTGTGGGCCAATAAGAAACTTACATTGCTTGAATTGACCAATCAAAAAATAGGTTAGGTAGAAGCTTATAGAAGAAGGCACCGATCAATGGACCAATGATAAAATGCCACGTGGGCTTACAACAAATCTTCTCTTAGAAAATAATGTCCTTTGGCTCTTTTCTCTTTTTGCAAATTCAATGAATCTGGACATAGTATTGTTGAGCTATTCTATGGGAACACTTGGCATGGTTTGATTGATTGAAGATGAATGGGTGCCACCTCAACATGCTTATCTTGTAGACTTGATCAATCCTTTGGTGATGAGAACATATCTCTTGATACTCAACATTATCAAGCCTTCAATTGTGATCGCTCATATTCCCAAATTGCTTCATCTTTGTGCATTCTTCTCTATCCTTTGAAGTCCTTTACCTTGAAACCTCCATATTGACATGACTTTGAACTGGCTTTGTACTTGAAATCTTGATGTCTTCATGATATCCTAATCTTGACTTTGCACTTGTAGTATTGATAATTGTGTTTCATGTAGTTGGATCTCTGAATTGAACTTGGATTTCAGAAGGAAATTCAAGTTTGCATGAGTTTCTCCATTTGCCTGTAGACTTTATCATGATGTTGCACTTGCTCTTGAATTCCCATTTTGATAGCTTGTACTCGAACTTGGACTCAGATTTGTATTTGTATCTGGACTTGATCTTTGACTGGATCCTTGCCTTTCCATGCTCATCCTTTCAACCTTGCAAAACAACATTATATTATTAAACATTTGAGTTTCACATTTTCAAATCAAAAGGCTTAAGAATTCAAGTTCTTGATGAAGATAGTCTTTATGATGACAGCCTTGAATTAAAGTGCAAGATGGAATCGCCTTAACCTGATTATTTTTACATAAAATGAAGACTCCAAATTTGAGTAACTCATTCAGATCCTTCATCTAAAATGCACTCACAGCCTTCTAAATATCATGAAACACCATAAGAAGTGATTTATACCTTGCTGCTGATGATAAAATTCTAAGTCTAAGACTCAGATCTGCAAGTAATTTGAACTTGTATAGGCCTGATTTTCTTGGTTTTATCAGATCTTAATGCTTTCAATTTGCCCAGGTCTTACCAAATTCTTGTTTTTTCTGCTGTAGGTTTGAACTTCCTGGAGAAGAATGCGATCTACCCTTCTTATTTCATTCTGCACTTAGGAATTGTTTATGAATTGGATTAAACACTTAATTATATAGGCTTTGATGCCAAGGGTTATGTCTTTCCATAAGGACCGACCTGGCCTCTTCGAAACAAAAATTAAATCAAAACACATGATTTCATAACTAGGCCGACTTGATCTTCTTGATTTAATTCGTGGCCCTCTAATTAAATGGTAATTAATGAAAATTGATCAACTTTGAATAATAGTTGCCATTAATTAATACTTGCTTCAGCATTTGATGATTTCTACTCCACTTAGGCTGACTTCTCAAGCATTTTTCATCTAATTTTGAAAGCCAATTAGATCAATTTCAGAAATAATAGGGTAATTGGGCAAGCTATCGAGTCTTTTTCGGAATTTCACATAAAGATAGGCAAACAGCATTAAGTCAATTTGGAATTCCATGCTTCATTGGGCAAGGTACATACAGATTTTTGGAAATTTAAGCCTAGTTGGGCAAGGTCATTATGCAATTCGGAAATATGAGGCAAGCTAGGCCAAGCACATATAGATTTTTGGAAATTCATCCTTCATTGGGAAAAAACACAACCAAATTTGGAAATCTTGGCTTCATTGGGCAAATTTTCATAGCCATTTTCAGAATTCAAGGCTCAATTGGGCGAGATCACCATGGCAATTTGGAAATTCATCAAGCATTGGGCAAAACCTCTTAAGGTTTTTGGAAATTAGGCATATATTGGACAAAACATTTCAAAATTCTCATGTAAGTTGGACGAAATCCCCATCCATTTTTGGAATTAACATAGAGGTTGGGCAAGATGCATCACCGGATTTTTGGAATTTTGGGTTGAGTTGGGCCAAACTAGACAAGGATTTTCAGAAATTCAAGCCTTATTGGGCCAAACAACTTGGAGAATTTTGGAAACTTCATGGTTATGTGGCAACTCAGGTTTGGAAGCTTCATTTGGCAAGAGAAAATTGGAGATCAAGCTTCTGTGTGGCAAGGTAAAAAAACTGAATCCAAACCTCTATGTGGCAATTACAAGTTTGAAATCAAACCCTCATGTAGCAACTTGATTTAACAATTTCCAGCCTAAGGACAAAACCGGAATTTACAATTCTATGTGGCAAGACAAAACTCAGATTTCAGGCCTCCATATGGAAACTTGAATTCAGGATTCCCAAGGCTACATGCCAAATGGTAGTTCAGAATCCATGGCCTTATGAGGTAATTCAGATCTGGAGACTCCATGAGTCAAGTGCAATTCAGAATTCAGGCTTTAATGTGGCAGGGTGGAATTGGAGGCTTCATGTGGCAAGTGGAATTGGAGGCTTCATATGCAGGTTGGAATTCTGCCAAAGGGATGTGGCGAATGCCACCAAGTATAGCTTGGATTTGACAAGGTTATGTGGCAAGGACTTTGCACTTGAATTTGGCATGCTCATGTGGTATGACACCACATGAAGTAGCTTGGGAATCTTAGGTTGGTGTGGCAAGGTGTCGCACGAATTTTCACCATGCGTTTCATAATTCCTCAAGTTTGAATTTGATGCTTGCCAATCAAAGTTAGGCTCATCCTTGATTGAATCTTGATGTATGACATAGGATTGACTAACTTGGGGGTTCAAACTCTTGACTAAACTTAATTTGTCAAGCCCAAGGGCTTGATATAAATACTCTTAACACATGATTAAGTGAATAAAATTCTCACCCAACTCTGTAAAAACTTAATGTTCTTCCTTTTGACCACTGTTATTCATGACAGTCCCAACTGGTTCTGAGAGGGGAGGGGTGAATCAGCACCTCTAAAAACTTTTTCTCACTATATCTAGTGAAGTAAACTTATAGCACTAAAGGCAAGCAGATTTAAGCAAATAATAACAGTAAGTAAACAATCACAAAGTGACACCAGATTTATCACGTGGAAACCTGGTTAGGGTAAAAACCATGGTGTGAGGAGACCTCACAAATTTTGTACTCTCCTGGAGTACGCCTTGTTAAGAGCCTTCCCAATTAAAGGATAAAAACACACTTGCTAGATGCGACCTAGTCAAGGGATTTGGTACAAAAGGTCTATTAGGACCTGCCTGGTTAAAGGACTTTAAACACCTTGAAAGATGTCACCCAGTTAAGGGATTTTGATATAAGGGACTTGTTAGAGTCCACCCAAATACTGAGATTTATCTATTGTAGTTTGCTAAAAAACAATAGAAGTGTGATCTTTACAGATGGCTTTGCTTAGCCTGATAAGATCTCTATTTGTGCTCAACTGAGAATCATCACTAGTCACCGCAAGTGTATTCTCATCTACTGTTGTGCTACTTTGCACAGTCTTCTATCTCTCTTTCTCAGTTTTCTTTTACCCCTGCTTCTGTAGCATATAGGTTCACCCCTTTTCTCGGCAGAATGAAGGCAAGTTCTATTTGCCTTAGGTAGAAGAATAGATAGGGTTCTGGCCCTAATTGTGCTCATTAAACATGACCTAACTTCAGATCTACATCGGATTCGATGCTCAGTCAAGTACCAGTCTACTGAGGAAACATCTGATATATGCCCTTGCTTTATCTGATTAATGAAGAAAGTAGTAGTTGCGTGCCAGGCAACTTTCCTTCATAGGAGATAACACTTTGATTTAAAGCCACTGATGCCGACTTTAAATCCTTCAACTGCGCCTCAAACCGATCACCAAGATAACTCAAAGTCTCTCGGATTTACTGCAATAAATCCCGGTCAAGAAGAGTTGGTTGGAACAGACAGTTGACTATGACTTCCTCGATTCATATCGGAGTCTTATAATATATCGGTTGAGTTCTTCATGCTATCAACAGATAAGAGTTTTTGACCTGTTGCTGTCTCTATCTTGGCTTACCGGTTGCACGTCCTCGATGTACTTCCTTTTGCACGGATTACTGGTTGCACTATCCCGGTTATGTTATAGACACTAGTGGGATATTGATTTTACTTGTACTTGTCTATACTGGTTGTAGTTTGGTCCTTGGTTGATACTGGAATACTCTCTTCCCTAATTGAGTGCATTGCCCGGTTACTGATGCTTAGTGTAGAGACCGGTTACAATGGATTACAGTTATTCTTTTCTTGCCATACCAGCCTCTCTTGATGTAGGTTTTCTTAGAGCTTCCACCTGTATAGAGATGACAGATCTCTATCCTCTTTTGCCAATCAATGACAATACTTGGACCGGTAGACAACTTACCGGTTACCATTAGTTGATGCTAACAATCTCCCCCTTTGGCACAAAACTTTGAAGGACATTTGGAGTCTTGCATTACTTCCCCGGTTTGATTGCCGATTGCCAAACCACAATCTCTCCCCCTTTTTGACAATAATGCCAAAAGGCCAATTAGAAAGATTTCCATTCTCTAATCTGCTCCCCCTGCGAGCAGCAGTCCTTTTCATCAGTTCATAAAAGATAAGGTGTAACCCTTTGTTGAGTTATAATGAAATGATGACTCCCTGTTGATGATTACTGATGATCAGAGAGGGGTACAACCCCCAGTCTACCTCTGAGATACTCAAAAGTACTCTTTGGTAATGGCTTTGTAAATATATCAGCAATTTGTTCTTTGGTGGGGACATACTCCAATCTTATTTCTTTATCCTATACTAGTTCCCTCAAGTAGTGATACTTGATGGCAATGTGCTTGGTCTTGGAGTGCATAACGGGATTTTTGGATATGTTGATGGCACTGGTACTGTCACAGTGAATTGCGATCGGTTCAGGTACCTATTCCTGAATACCTTCCAGCAGTTGTTTGATCCAAATCACCTATGTGTAGTTGATTGCAGTAGCAACATATTCAGCTTCAGTAGTGGACTGTGAAATGCAATTCTGCTTCTTACTTGTCCACGATACAATTCTTCCACCTAGAAAGAATGCACCACCGCTTGTGCTCTTTCTGTCATCAATGTTGTCAACCCAGTTTGCATCAGTGTAGACTTTTATTTGGAATCCTCCCTTGTGTGGAAACCACAATCCATATTCCTCGGTTCCTTTTAGATATCTGAAGATTCTCTTTACTGCTATCAGATGTGTTTCTTTGGGATTAGCTGAGAATCTTGCCACTATCCCAACTGCATGAGCAATGTCCGGTCTGATGTGAACAACATACTACAATTTTCCTATCATGGACCGATACATTGTTTCATTTACTTCTTTGGCATCATCCTCTTTTGATAACTTGAGATTAGTTATCATTGGAGTTCCAACCAGTTTGGATTCTTCTAGTCCAAAAGTCTTAAGAATTTCTTTATTGTACTTGGACTGAGAGATGAAGATACCTTCTTTTAGCTGATGGACCTGTAGTCCAATAAAGAATTTTATGGGCTCAATCATAGACATCTCAAATTCTTTCTTCATTTCTTCAGCAAAAGCTTTGCTCATCTTGTCATCTCCTCCAAAAATGATGTCATCAACAAAGATTTCAGCAATTAGATTTCCATCTTTTCCGATTTTGAGATACATATTGTTGTTGTCACCAGTTCTTGTGAATCCAATGGTCAGAAGGTATGAATGCAACCTTTCATACCAAGCCCTTGGAGCTTGCTTAAGCCCATAGAGAGCCTTTTTTAGTCTGTGGACCATATCAGTCTTTTGAGTAGATGTAAATCCTTCCGATTGCTCAATGTAGACCTCCTCCTCCAGTATTCCATTGAGGAATGCAGACTTCACATCCATCTGGTAAACTTGAAATCTTTTGTGAGCTGCATAGGCAAGAAGAATTCTTATCCCTTCCAATCTAGCCACTGGTGCAAAAGTTTCCCCATAGTCTAGTCCAGCTTCCTGAGCATATCCTTTGCAAACCATTCTTGCTTTATTTCTGATGACTTTACCGTCCTCATTCAGTTTGTTCCTGTAGACCCATTTTGTTCCAATGACATTTTTGTCTTGAGGTCTAGGCACGAGTTCCCATGTATCATTCTTCTCAATTTGTTTGATTTCTTAATCCATGGCCTTGACCCAATTCTCATCTTCCAAGGCTTCTCTGGTGGATTTGGGCTCAACACATGAAAGCAGACAGATGTTTTCTTTGGCCTTCTTCCTGGTCAATATGTTCCCATGTTTGTCACCAATTATATTGTTAGTAGGATGATATGTGACATACCTTGGAAGAACGGGTCTTTGTTCCCGGTCTGGTTCTTCTGGTTGAGCATTGTCTTCAACATGGTTCGGGATATCAACTTGTTCGCCATCTTGTGTCAACCTGTTGAGTTCAAGTAAATTCTCTTGCTCCAGATGTCTGTCCATGTGTATTTCTCCTTCATCTTTAGTCATAGCTTCGTTGAACTCAAAGGCATTCCCTTCATTTGGGCCTTGAAGACTATTAAGATCATCATGATCGGTCTTCATTTCTGGTTCTGAAGATTCATCAACTTTTACATTGATGCTTTCAATTATCTTCCCTATCCTTTTGTTCAGACACCGATAGGCCTTACTTTTGGTAGAGTAACCCAAGAAAGTTTCCTCATTGCTCTTGGGATCAAACTTCCCAAAGTGCATATCTCTTTTCATGTAGCACTTACTACCAAAGATTTTGAAATAGCCTACGCTGGGAGTATGTTTGAACCAAAGTTCATAAGGAGTCTTATCGGTTCCCTTTTTGACTTGAACTCGGTTGAGTGTGTAGACTGCAGTACTGATAGCTTCCCTCCAGAAGTGATGAGGCAAATCTTTTTGAATCAGCAATGTTCTAGCACAATCAATCAACATTTTGTTTCTTCTTTCTGCTACTCCATTTTGCTGAGGAGTCCTTGGTGCAGATAGCTGTCTTTTTATTCCATGTTCCTCACAGTAGTGAGTGAACTCTTGAGAGGTAAATTCGCCTCCTTTGTTTGATCTCAGACACTTCAAGCTTTTACCGGTCTCTTTTTCCACTCTAGCTTTGTAGATTTTGAACATGTGGAAAGTTTCTGATTTCTCCTTAAGAAAGAGTGTCGACATCATTCTGGAGAAGTCGTCCACAAAGAGCATAAAGTACCGGTCTCCATGGTAACTCTTTGTTCTCATTGGTCCGCATAGGTCAGTGTGCACCAGATCTAGAACATTCTTAGCAGAGAACTTACTGTTGAAAGATGTTCCGGTCAGCTTTCCCAACTGACAATCTTTACAAATGCCCTTGATGGGCTTTGTAATCTCAGGAAGTCCTCTTACCATTTTCTTTTTGCTCACTTTGACAATACTGTCAAAGTTTATGTGGCAGAGCCTCCTATGCCATAACTAGTTGTTGTCTTCTTTGGTCATAAGACAGATTTTGCTTGATTCTCCTTTGATCGAGGCTATGAGACAGGCTCCTTCTATTGAGTCAAGATAGAAAATATTACCTTTGCTCTGTCTACCGGTTGCAACATGGGTTTGGGATTGATTCTTTACTATACAGGAACCTTGTCCGAATTCCAGCAGGAATCCTTTGTTGTTTAGTTGTGCAACACTCATCAAGTTGTACTTGAGTCTTTCAACCCGGTACACATCTTCACAAATAGCATTGTTGCAGAGAGCAATAGAACCTTTACCTTTGATACCACAGGGAGCATTGTTCCCAAAGGTAATTGATCCGCTGTCATTGAGCTCGAGGTTGATAAACTTGCTCTTGTCACCGGTCATGTGGTGAGTGCATCCACTGTCAATGATCCAGTCATCATACTGATGAGATCTTGATATGAGTGCAACTTCTTCTATTACTGGGCTCTCCTCCTTTATTGCAACAAATGCAATTTCTGCATCCTCCGAGTCTTTAGATTCATTATCTGTGACTCCTTCTGCAAGATAGCACTCTTTTCTTGCTTTATTCTTGAACCAGTCTCTTTTATTTTTATGTTCATTATCAGGACATCTTGCAGCAATATGACCTATTTTATTGCAAGAGAAGCATTTTAAAGGGAACTTTCCCTTGTACTTCCCTTTCCCTTTGGGGAATCTTCTTGCAATGAGTGCTTCAAACTCTTCTTGCTCTATCTCTTCTGAGAACAAATTCTCAGCAAGGTTGCCAATCTTACCGGTAGAGCAGTTATCGATTTCTCTTCCCTTTTTAGTGGAAGAGATATTGGCAGAAGACTTGAAAGCTGCTTCTTGAATAGGTAAGCAATTATTAAAATTACTTAATTCAAAGGCAGCCAGCTTACCGATTAGGGAGTCTAGAGTGACTTGATCTTTGGTCATCGATCTGAGCTCTTGAATGGAAAAAATCTTGATGGCATACTGAGGTCTGAGAGTTCTTAGTATTTTGTTGATTACTTCCTCTTCACTGAGCTTTCCTCCTACGCATTTGATGGAATTGATCACTTCTTTGATCCGGTTGCTATATTGCTTGATGTCTTCTCCTTCATTCATCCTCATATCATCATACTTTCCTCTGAGGCTTTCGACCTTGGCTCTTTGAACATTAGGATCTCCTCCATAGTCTGTTTGCAGCTTTCCCCACATCTTGTAGGCAGATTCAAGATGTTCAATCTCAGTATAGACATGATCAGGTAGTGTGCTAGCTATCATATCCATAGCTGTCGTGTGCTCGGTCTTGATCTTCTATTCATCAGGTGTCATCGTGCCAAAAGGTTCAGTGTACTCGGTGGCAACATGATTCCAATATTGATCTCCAGTGGTCTTCATATACAGTTTCATTCTACTGCACCACAAGGTGAAGTTTTCCTTTGAAAACTTTGGTCCTTCCTTTCTCATCATCTTGACTTTCTCTTTGAGCGGTTAAGTGACAAAGAAAACAAGACTTGGCTCTGATACCAATTGACAGTCCCAACCGGTGCTGAGAGGGGAGGGGTGAATTAGCACCTCTAAAAACTTTTTCTCACTATATCTAGTGAAGTAAACTTATAGCACTAAAGGCAAGCATATTTAAGCAAATAATAACAGTAAGTAAACAATCACAAAGTGACACTAGATTTATCATGTGGAAACCCGGTTAGGGTAAAAACCACTGTGTGAAGAGACCTCACAAATTTTGTACTCTCCTAGAGTACGCCCTGTTAAGAGCCTTCCCGGTTAAAGGATAAAAACGCACTTGCTAGATGTGACCCGGTCAAGGGATTTGTTACAAAAGGTCTGTTAGGACCTGCCTGGTTAAAGGACTTTAAACACCTTGAAAGATGTCACCCAATTAAGGGATTTTGATACAAGGGACCTGTTAGAGTCCACCCAAATGCTGGGATTTGTCTATTGTAGTTTGCTAGAAAACAACAGAAGTGTGATCTTTACAGATGGCTTTGCTTAGCCTGATAAGATCTCTATTTGTGCTCAATTGAGAATCATCACCGGTCACCGCAGGTGTATTCTCATCTATTGTTGTGCTACTTTGCACAGTCTTCTATCTCTCTTTCTCAGTTTTCTTTTACCCCTGCTTCTGTAGCATATAAGTTCACTCTTTTTCTCGGCAGAATGAAGGCAAGTTCTATTTGCCTTAGGTAGAAGAATATATAGGGTTCTGGCCCTAATTGTGCTCATTAAACATGACCTAACTTTAGATCTACATCGGATTCAATGCTTAGTCGAGTACTAGTCTACTGAGGAAACATCCGATATATGCCCTTGCTTTATCCGATTAATGAAGAAAGAGTAGTTGTGTGCCAGACAACTTTCCTTCATAGGAGATAACACTTTGATTTAAAGCCACTGATGTCGGCTTTAAATCCTTCAACTGCGCCTCAAACCGATCACCAAGATAACTCAAAGTCTCCTGGATTTACTGCAATAAATACCGGTCAAGAAGAGTTGGTTGGAACAGACAGTTGACTATGACTTCCTCGGTTCATACCAGAGTCTTATAATATATCGGTTGAATTCTTCATGCTATAAACGGATAAGATTCTTTGACCTGCTGCTATCTTTGTCTTGGCTTATCGGTTGTGCGTCCTCAGTGTGCTTCCTTTTGCATGGATTACTGGTTGCACTATCCCGGTTGTGTTATAGACACTAGTTGGATATTGCCTTTACTTGTACTTGTCTATACCGGTTGTAGTTTGGTCCTTGGTTGATACTGGAATGCTCTCTTCCCTAATTGAGTGCATTGCCCGGTTACTGATGCTTAGTGTAGAGACCGGTTACAATGGATTACAATTATTTTTTTCTTGCCAAACCAGCCTCTCTTGATGTAGGTTTTCTTAGTGCTTCCACCTGTATAGAGATGACAGATCTCTATCCTCTTTTGCCAATCAATGACAATACTTGGACCGGTAGACAGCTTACCGGTTACCATTAGTTGATGCTAACAATTCAGTCCCCATACTTGATCAAATCTGACTCTTTGATGGCTTCTCCTCTCTCTCTCTCTCAGGCTTGGATACTTCAAAGTCTCCTCCTAACCAAGATTTCCAATTTCAAGATATTTGCAAAACCTTAAACTACTGCCAATGTACTCTACCACCTACACCTACCAACAACAACTACAAAAAGAGGGGGTCCCCATTTGCAATGGGGTAATGATGTGAAAACCTCACAACAGTACCTAACACTGTTTTGTAGTTGAGATCCATTCTTGCATCTTTGAATGTTTTTTCACTATCTAAGTTGCACTAATGGGGGCTTGGTGTGAACATAGTATATTACCTAACTAGTTTCATATTAGGTCCTATTCACACTAATATATCAAATCTTAGATCATTTATTTTTTGTGTCTCATATCATAGGATTAAAATTGAAGGCACTTGTCATGATCTTAGTTTGTTGTAGGGTTTCATTCTTGTCTTTATAACAAGAAATTCCTCATTATATTTGTACCAGTTTCATTTCATGCATCTAATGAATTCTCTAGCTTTATAGCATTTCCATTGCTTCTTTTGTGTGGAAGGTCGTTTGGTGCAGGTGATCGTGAGATCCTATGGGGTTGATTGTCAACTCTTACACGTGCATGTGGCATACACATGGGCACATTCTTACATTTTAGTTCCACACGAAGGATCTATGGGTAGGTATTAGTTACAACCCTTACTTAAAATCATCTTTTTACAATGAGTTTTGATGGAAAATATATAGAGTCGGGAACATTGCCTATCTTATAAATTAGTAGCAAGGATAGTCTTTGGTCTCTTCCCTACTTTAGTGGGCAGCCACAGGAACATAATGATTTGCTCTAGGTTAAGTAAGACAAATGTCACTAATGCTACTGAAGTGCATGCAGCCATCATTCCCTAGATCCTTGTAGAAATAATCCACCAGGTAGTACCACATGACCAGTGTTTAAATATGTGAATTCTCAATTGTATATGCACTTCTACCTGTTATTTCCACAGTTATGTAAACAGGCAGCAAGTAGCAAACCAGGGGAGTTAAAAGTTTGAACAGCATCCTAATTTCTCCACTTCCTAGGAAATAAACATATTTATTCGTATGAGAAACATGCACAATTTGACATGATCAATCTGAACTGTTGTTTACAGTATATTGCCAATTTGCTGGCCTGATTGCAATAATTGCTGGATACATCCAAAATGGGCATTTTGATGAAGACTTTAGATTCAGGTACAAGATTAACCTTTATTACGATGAAATGAAAATACATGCCTTTTAAAACATAAGAAGTGAGAATAGAATAATGAAAATTCACACATAAACTGAAACTGGAATTTATTAATAAAATAAGTGTAACAAAAAACAATCTGTAGACCCCAGGGCATACACTGTATAGTCAAGCTGTTGATAAATATTAAACATGGATGATGGTTGCAGGTTTAAATTCCCAGTTTACCCACTGTGAGTGGAATGGGATATTTGTGTGTCCTCCAGGGGAATTAGTGGACTTGCTCTGTGCAGAGTACTTCGGTGCCAAATCAGGAACTTAAAAGCTGAGTGCCAGGTCACTGACACCCCCTCGTATCCAAAAAAAAATTAACTGTTCTCTATCAAAATAATGAGTAAGAAAAGTGTCATTCGTTGCATTCATTGCTGCCTCTCACAGAGATTATAATGAAACTGAAAACAATAAAATCAGCACTTTGTAAAGCCAAAAAAAGAGTAAGAATGTGATCAATACTGCAGTAACCATTATGCATGCTCCTGCACAATGTGGAAATTCATCGAGATGTTTTCTTATGACAAATACTTCGAATTGTTAATGGTAAAGTTATGAGGAACACTGTTGAAAATAGTGGTCTCACATCCAATCCAAATGTCAACCAGAATCATGTACCAGTGAATGAAACTACAGAAGACAAAAGCAACCCAGCATACATATATTTTCTTACAAGACCTTTAGAAAAAATAGTAAAAGCACCCACAGAACTGGAAGGAATGATGGATGCCAGGTTTGGGTTATCTATAGATAAGGGACATTGAAGCAATCACCAGTGGAGGTCTAATGAATGCACCTGTGAGTAATCTTTGATTATGGATTCATGTAATAACAGTAATTGTTAATGTTCCATGTTTTGTGAGTATTTGAATCAGTCAGTTTACTGTTGTTTTCATTTTTTGTTTGTTATGGATATTGTAAATGCTACTTTCATCTAAGGAGTATCATAATCAGTTGCTTTACTTTTGTTTGCTTTTGTAATGTGTAGCATAGTAGCATTTCATTTACATGGCATTGACATGGAGTGGCAACAATGTAAATGGAATTCGATTACCCAGATTTAAAATGGAAAAAAATCGGCAAGACCTCTAGAACTGAAAAATAATGTAATATTCATAAACATAGAGAAAATCTTGATTTTTTATTTCATGTAAAATATAGTGCATAGAGATTAGAAGTAAACATAATATGTTGACACAAAAAATCCAATTATAAAAGAGGAGTACAGTTTTTTGAAAAGGCTATTTTTCTTTCACCTAAGAGGGTTTAGGTGAAAACAAAAGGCTCCTAGAATAGCACGTGCTACCATCATGGAAGACAGGCTTTAAGGGCAGCCCTATGTTTTTTAGCTAAACCCTCATTAAATATAAAGTTTAAACTAAAAGAAAAACCTTATTACAGTTAAAAATTTTAAGTCCACAAAAAATCTAATCTAAGTTTTTTTATTTTTAAAGTTTAAATGCTCTAGCCTTAACTCTAAACTAAAACATTTATAACTCTTAAGTGGGAAAAATGAGAAAATAAGGATAGTATACCATGAGTTAATATATTTACCCTTAAGTGGAAAAAATAAGAAAAAAAAGTATAGGAAAAATGAGAAAAATATTCTTCATATATTACCCTTCCCATGAGTTATATTTTTACCCTTAAGTGGGAAAAATGAGAAAAAAAAGATAGGTATACCTAAAATATTTAGAACCACTTTTTGAAAAATTATGGAAACAGTGTGACAGACATGGGAGTGGCAATAACTCAAGATTAGTTGCCAGTACTTGGATTGTAATGCTACTGTGATGAAAACTTATGGGTCTGTCCAAAGATGTTTAGACTTTTGTAAAACTTCCAAGAGAAGATTTTGTTTTTGGGGCAGTCACATCTGACAAAAGTCTACTTTTAAACTATTTTGTTGGATCTTCCAAACTTGTTCCATGTGTCCTATTTTGGCACATTATGCCACTTTACCAATAACATCTAGCGTCTATCAATATGTGCCTACGTTTAGTATTATCCTGACTTTTGGGCAGTCTGAGTGTGAACCTTTGGATTAATTTGCTAAGTGTTGTGACCTTTTCACATCATTGCCTGTTGTAAATGGGGACCCCCTCTTTTCACTTGTTAGTCATAGGGGTTTGGCAATTGAGTGTCATTTTTGAGTGCTAAAGTTCAAGTTTCGCTTAGGGGTATGGTCAGGCTTCTAAGTCCCCAAATTGCAAACATTGACAAATCTTAAGGTTTTGAAGTTACTAGGGTCAAGATGCAGAAATTGTTAAATTCTAAGGTAAAATTTTGTTTGTGTTGGGGTGTTTTGGTAAGTCAATTGATCTCTATGGTGCATTAATGCCCCATCTTACCTTTGAATTTGGACAGAAACAATTAACTATTGCAAGTGCAAAGTCCCTATAGGGATCGATTTTCCACCATGTCTAGAGGGAAATACCATATGGAAATCAATTTTCCACTATGTCCAGATGAAAAGTCCCTATAGAGATTGATTTTCCACTCCTAGGTACGAGGATTGAATGAAATTGAAGTTAAAACACCAAAAGTCCCTATGAACATGGATTTTCCACTTGTCTTTATAGACATGGATTTGCCACTTGTCCCTATGAGACCTAGGCTTCCACTTGTTCCTATGAGGCCCAAGTTTCCACTTGTCTCTATGGGAGTTGAATGTCCCCTTGAGCATCAAAATGTGCTGAAAGAGAAGAGTACCTACGAGGGTCGATTTTCCACCCTCCACCCTACGTGCAATAAAGAGTGAAATTGCCTAGGGACTGATTTGTCCCTATGGTGATCAATTTTCCACCAGCAAGGAAATGTGGGAGAGTTGACTAAAATGCATAATTTTATTTGTCCCTATGGCCATCAAATCTCCACTTGAAAGACTTGGTGAAAGTTTCAAGACAAATCCAAGGACAAGTATGAGGATTTATAATGTCCCTATCCTAATCGATTTTCCACCAAAAGGAATATACACAGATTGACCAAATTAAATGAAACCAATTTGTCCTTATGACAAGCGATTTTCCACTTGGGGATTTAATCAATTTTTAGATGGTAAATTCAAAGGCAAAGTAAAAGATTTGACTTCTCCCTACGCAAGTCGATTTCCCCCCAAGGCATTAGTGAAAGAAACTAAAAGAAAAGTGCAAAGGGGTTAGTCCTTATGCTGGTTAAATTTCCACTAGAGGGCAATATTTTAATCCCACATTCATTGTGGAGTGATCACATTGAGGTAAAACCACAATAAGTTGCCAGCAACATAATGCTAAAAGTATAATGCAAGGAGACAAGACAACTTGGTCTAAGGGGCTGAGAAAATCAACAAGGGTAGATGGATTGAAGGCAATGCAAGAAAAAAGATAGCAGATCAGAAATTACCAGCATCTAGAAGGGGACGAATTTGTGAAAAAATCAGAAGCTAAAATCGTGGTTTTGCTATAGGAAGGCTGTGAACTTCATGAGAGAAGCCAAAGTATGATTTGCTCATTATTGTAAAGGCTGCAAACTGGTGAAATCAGAGAAACAAAACTGAAGTTCAGACTTACCTAGCTCAAACTAGGGCAAGGACATAGACAATTTTCTTGAGAAAAATCAGAAACAAATTCACAGGAGAAATCGCCCAGGTTGATTGTGTCATGTCCCCATTTTGGCTGACATCGTTTGGCATGACGGATTTGCCTATCATCGACTCTCGTAGGCAAATGGTTTGGAGAGAGGGTCATTATGTTGATCATTTGATTGCATATTGCTGACAGAGCCTACATTCGGTAAAGCCTACATCCAGTTTGGGCCTACATGCAGTTGTAGTGGAGCCTACATCCAGAGTGAGCCTACGTTCAGTCTTGAGCCTATGTTCAGTCGTAGTTGGGCCTACATTCAGTTATGAGACATTTGGGCCTACATTGTTATAATTTTGAGTTGAGAAATGTACTTTATTATTATAATGTTATTTTATTATAAAGTACATTATAATTGGATGTTTCTAAAAGTTCTAGCAACTTCTCAAGGAAAAGAATAAATAGAGGGCTTGGGCTATCATTTCTACATGCTTGGATTTGAGATTTCTTCTACTTCTTCATTGTGAAGCAATTTGTAGCCTTGTGGTCTGCAAATACTATTCGATCTTTGGGAACGAATCACTCCCCTAGATTGGCATAACTGAGGTAGTGAAATATCTATTGAAGGGTTGCAAATTTGGAGTTGGTACTCAGCCATCTCATTGGTACTTCATTGAGAATTTGATGTAAGGGTTTGTTTGTGATTGAAACAGCATTTCAAAAGGCATTTTTAGTAGGGCTGAAATTATAGGAGGCAATTTTTAGCAGGTTCGAAATTATAGGCGGCCGTTTTTAGTAGGTCCGAAAAAGCAGTCCGAAAAAGCAAATCCGAAAAAGCAGACCCGAAAAAGCAGTCCGAAAAAGCAAATCCGAAAAAGCAGACCCGAAAAAGCAGTCCGAAAAAGCAGACCTGAAAAATTGATATTGAGAATTTGTAACTGGTTGAATAAGGGTTTGGAATTCATCACTTAATTGGTGAATCATTTTGGTGATTGATTGAAGGCAAATTGGTACATTTTCAGTCACTTTATACCAGAGCCTGGATTCAGAATTTTGCTCATATCTCTCAACATACTTGGAGATATTTTTTATGCTTTTGGGGGAAGACTAGTACATCAGTGGCGGCCCTGTTGATACCATTTTGGGGTTTCGAAACCCTGCATTTTATTTTCTGCAGGTGCCGTATATGTACGGCCTGGTACGGCACTGTACAGTACAACACACAACAGCCAATTGGGGCAGATTTGGTGGCGGTTTGATATCTGGTCTTCGGCATTGGATTTCATAATTTTGGACAACCATTATTGCAGCGATTTCCAGGTTCCCTTCATGTGTTTCTTGGTTGCATTTGAATGTCAAGGAAATTGTATTAATTGCATGTAACAATCACTGTCATAACAAGTCTGAATCAGTCACTGTTCTTCCATCATTTGGTATTTGAAGTTGTCATTCAATGAAAGTGCATTGTATGGGGTAAGTAGTACATTGAATGGTATTGTCATTGCCATAATTCTTGTCATATAACAGTCCATATATATTCAGAAAAACAGTTAATGGTTATCAGACATTGCTATCGGATTGGTATAGTAAAAAGGTGCATTGCTAGGTCTTTGTTCATGTAAGACAATTCATACATTTCATGACATAGTTCTGTAGTTGTAAACAGTCCATAAAAATCTGTCATCGATTTTGTAATCAGTCTACTGAACATTGCAATCAGAATTTGGGAAGTATATGATATATTGGCATTTGGGGTCTTTGCATTGATACTTAGAGTTTCATTGTTGCTCATTGCATTCATTTCAATATTGGTATTGTTATCTCAATTGTACTTGATGCTCAAAACAACTATCAAATTGAAACACTCATTACAAACAAAACAATTCAGTGCATGCCAAGTGTTTGACAAATTGTCTCAGTTCAGTATTAGTGGTTTTTAGTGGCCTTTATAGTAAGGGTCATTACAGATTGTAGTTCAAAGAGAATAGATTTCCACAGTCCATTATCAATTATGCTTTGTTTCAGATTTATCTTTGTAGAACAAATTTTGCATCAAATCAAAACAAAGCATAATTTGTTAATGTTTAAGGTAGCTGCAAGAGAGCTCCTTCATAACTGTGTTTGTTATCTTTGGAAAACTTCTGCTCGTGTGTGTGCATCGTGCATATGTGGCAATGTGCGTATTTGTCTTCATGTGTATGTGGCGATATTTGTGGCAATGTGTGTATGTGTCTTCATGTGTATGTGGCAGTCTTCATGTTTCTCTCGACGTCGAGTCTCTTCATGTAGGCATTGGTTCCCATTTTGATTGTTAACGTCACACATTATGAGCGTCGATTCATATTCCTATGTTGCGGTGGCTTTTGTAACCAAAAAGGATTTATCAAGAGTAAGAGACTCTTCATATATACCATGTCTATTCATTAGCAGGTACTCATTCTAGTAACGGTGATCTTACAAAATTTATTTGATATTGTGTTGCGATTTAGTCTTGTATGTCTTTTGAAAAGAGAAACGTTAGTGTTTTGTAGAATATATATGCTCTGCTCTGTGTGTGAGCAATTTCAAAGTCTTTTATGTGTATTGTATTTTGCATGAGTTAGCTCACATCTATGTATTGTGCTTATACACTCTTTCGCTCTTGATCAGATAGCATCCAGTCATTCTATGATTATTTGAACAATATTTGTGATTCGTTTGTTTAAGTTAAATTTCAGGCTTATTGACTGTCAAGCTGTAGATGTCAATAAGGAACAAGAATCATTTGTATTCAGTTTTGAGATCATAATAAAAGAGGAAGTTTTTGCGTTGTGGCTGGGTTTTTCCCTTGAGTAGGAGGGTTTTCTCAGGATAATAATTGTGTCATCTGTTATTGCATTCTTATATTCTGGTTCTTGAAAACTTAACATGGTATTAGAGCGGGTTAAAAGAAAGGATCTTGAACCAGAATTATTAAGCCTTGAGATATTCTATCTACGATGAATATTCTTGGACCATCACAAGTTATGGACATGTCTTCTTGGTTCAATTATGATCATTCAAGATTGAAGATTGTTAATGTTTACGAGAGGTATTCTTTGAGGAGATCTCCGTTGGTATTCATTGTGCGAGATAGTATGCATGCAGTGCTATGATCATCATATGAATGTTGGTTTGTGATTATTGTTCAATATTGTTAAAAGAGATAGCTATGTATTGTTCCATATTTGTGTGTGTTGAGATCTCTTTTGAGGAAAATTAGACAACAAAGAGATAAGTATTTTATGATTATACCTTTGGATATTGATCATGAATTTTTGTGTAGTTAATATTAATTCATGTTAATATTATACCTTTGGAAATAGTGTATGCTTTTAATATTGATCTATAGATTTCTCTTCATGATAGGATGATTCTATGAGTTATTATTAATCTCTCTTGGTTGCAGGACGGATCAAGAAGCAACATGATGATGAGAGATTACATGCAAAGTCATGCAAGTTGAAGAAATGAACAATCATGAGGACTCTGTTTACAATCATGAGACTGAGTTGATGGCACATAATCCTATTGAAGAGGGAGAATCTATACAGATTAGCATTGCAATTAGTTTGTTCAAGAGGAAGAAATGACATTCAAAGGGAGGCTATTCAATTGCAGAAATCAGATTCAGAGGGAGCTTGAGTGGCAGATGTAGAATGCCATGTCCTTTGCTGAGGATCAACAAGCTTGTGTAGTAGTGTGACTGCTAAAGCTCATTGTTGGACAAATATTGGAACCAATTTCTTGGTATTGTGATAATCAAAGCTATGAGAATGCAGTCCCTATTGAGGAGTCTCAACATTCAGATGATATTTTATGAGTTAACGAGTTCTTTGTGAGAGAAGTTTGAGGTGAAATCCCTTGTTAATGAGTTCTTCTCTGTGAGAGAAGTTCAAGCTATAATCCCTTGTTAATGAATTCTTCTCCGTGAGAGAAGTTCAAGGCGCAATCCCTTGTTAATGAGTTCTTTGTGGGAGAAGTTTGAGGTGAAATCCCTCGAACGAGCTCTTCTGTGCGAGAGAAGTTCACGGTGAAATCCCTTGTTCCACCCTCTAGGAGTAGCTATGGTGGATCCACCCTCTAGGAGTAGCTATGGTGGATCCACCCTCTCGGAGTAGCCATGGTGGAAGTCGTGTGTGACTCCATGACTTTATTTTTTGTTTTTCTGATTCACCCTCTAGGAGTCACTTTGGTGAATATTGTTATGATGAGATGACAATATTATGTGGGGAAAATCTGTGATGAGATTTTGTTATTGACACTTTTTGGTTGCAGCTTCATTGTGCTTGTCAGGTTGAGACACACTGACATATGAATAATCTTTCTCTTGCTAAGAGGGAGTGTTAATGTTTAAGGTAGCTGCGAGAGAGATCCTTCATAACTGTGTTGGTTATCTTTCAGCAAACTTCTGCTTGTGCGTGTGCATCATGCATATGTGGCAATATTTGTGGCAATGTGCATATGTGTCTTCATGCGTATGTGGCAGTCTTCATTTTGCTCTCGACGTTGAGTCTCTTCATGTAGGCGTCGGTTGCCATTTTGATTGTTAACGTCACACATTATGAGCGTCGATTCATATTCCTATGTGGCGGTAGCTTTTGTAGCCGAAAAGGATTTATTGAGAGTAAGAGACTCTTCATAAATACCATGTCTATTCATTAGCGGGTACTTATTCTAGTAACGGTGATCTTACAGTATTCATTTGATTTAGTCTTGTATGTCTTTTGAAAAGAGAAACGTCAGTGTTTTGCAAAATATATATGCTTTTCTTTGTGTGTGAGCACTATCAAAGTCTTTTCTCTGTATTGTATTTAGCATGAGTTAGCTCACATCTGTGTATTGTGCTTATACACTCTTTCGCTCTTGATCATATAGCATCCAATCTTTGTGTGATCATTTGAACAATATTTGTGATTCATTTGTTTAAGTTAACTTTCAGGCTTATCGACTGTCAAGCTGTAGACGTCAATAAGGAACAAGAATCATTTGTATTCAGTTTTGAGATCATAATAAAAGAGGAAGTTTTTGCAATGTGGCTGGGTTTCTCCCTTTGAGTAGGAGGGTTTTCCCAGGATAATAATTGTGTCATCTGTTATTGCATTTCTGATTATCGCATTCTTATATTCTGGTTCTTGAAAACTTAACATAATTGACTGTAGTTTTTTCCATTCTCAGAATTCACTAATAAAATCAGACTTTGTTCCAGGTTTGAAATCAGATGTTAAAGCAGCCCCTTGTCAAATTTCATTTCCACATTTGTGTATTTTCAGATTTTTTTCGCAAGTTCAATATTCTAATTTTCTGAGTCTAAAAATCTGAAATTATAAAGCAGAATTCAATAAATCTGAATATTAACACTTTAAGTAGATCTCCTTGGTAAAATCATTAACTTCAAGCTTTGTCCAGGATCATGGCTGAAGCAAAGGGTGGAGTAGTGTTGTGACCTTTTCACACATCTCTCCATTGCAAATTGGGACCCCCTGCTTTTTGGTCCACTTGGTCTTTTTGGCTTTCGTTCTTGGTAGTCTTGATGTCAGTCCCTTGAGGCTCCTCGAGTTTCAAATGGGTTTTGATGAAATTGTCTAAGTCTAGAATTCAATGTAATCTTTGCCTTTAGGACATTTTGGTAAAAAATAGTTAAGTCTAAAAGCACCCTAAAAAATGAGATTCCTAAAAAAGCACTTGAAAGAGGGAAGAAGCGTGAAAAAGCATCCAAAAGAGGAAAAAGCCTAAAATTACTAAGTTTGGAGAACCCAAGGTCATCAACACCCAAGTTGGGAAGGGAGAAACTGAGTAAAAACTTGAAGAAATGATCAAGTGTTGATCCAAGGTCAGGGGAAATACAAAGAAATGACTAAGGTATGAAAAATCCTTCATTCTCCCCCAGGAGCGCCCATAGGCTCTAAATCTCAGGAGCTGAGGAATTCTCTTGAAGGTGAAAATTCCTCCATCATAAACAAATTGCACTCATGAGCGCTAAGTTGTCTTGCACGGGGTATTTTTCAAAGAATATTAAAATCCTTCACAATTGTTGATATGTGCCCCTAGAGCGCTAGTTCATAGGTGCCAAGGAAACGTTTGAAAGTACCAGAATCCTCCTTCATACTCCATATGTGCTCGTGGGTCTGGTTTCAACATGCTTGGAAAATTCGTTCAAAGTTAAGAATCCTTCACACCCCCTAATTTATGCCCAAGTTTGGGAGAGAGTCATGTTGAAAAATTCACGAAGTCTAGAACAAAGGAGAAAGATGGAGGTGTAAAAACAACTATGGCATGGGGAAAATTCTCCTCCCCTCCTCATATGCACCCATGAGTGTTGTTTCTTAAGTGTCACAGATTTCTCATCAACCTAAAAATCTACTGTCATGCCAATGAAATTTGTCTCCAATGTTAAAGTCTGTCACCAAGGAAATGTTCAAAAATTTGAGAATCTGTCATCATATTTGAAGTGCGCCCAACAAAGCAAATTTCACAATGCCAAGAGAAAGTTTGAAAACACAAAGACCTGCCTCTAGTGTGTATACAGAGCATTGTTTTAGGGTACTCAAGGAATTTTGTAGAGTTTCAAGAATCCACCAGCATGAGTGCTAATCCACCTATGGTGTGGAACATGTTTCAAAGATAAAAATCTTCCAACAAAGCAAGGATGCGCTCATAAGTACTGATTCCTTTCACCCAAGGAATGTGTTTGAACTTCAAAATCCCTCTCCAAGGCCAACATGTGCCCTTGAGTGTAAATACATGGGTGGTGTGGAAAGTGTGCAAAATGCCAAAGTTCATCGCCAAGCCTCATATGCACTCATGAGCGTGATTTTCAGAAGGTCAAGGAATTTGTTTAAAGTTTGAAAATCATTGACCATACCTAATATGCACCTAGAAAGAGATTGGATAATGTTAAACTCGTGCTAACAAGACATTGGAAAATATGTGCTCATGGTCATGGTCTAGCAAGGCATTGGGAAATATTAAATTTGGTTAAATATTAAAATCCTCTCATCTATCTTATATGGGCTCAAAAGGTGTGATTTATTAAAACAATGGAAATAATCAAGCTTATTTAAAGCGTTGAAAGTCCATGTCCACACCTAGTTTGTGACCAAGGGATGAATTAAAAAGGTGGCTTTAAAATTCGTTAAGTGTGGAAAATCTAAGCTAAACCTTGGGGGTGTTGGAATTTGTGCTGAAGATTTAAATTGCAAAGATCAATTTGATATCTTGTAAGTGTCGTAGAGAATATCTTGTAGAAATTGTTAGTAGTGATATTTCCACATTCTAGCTATGGAGACCTCAATTTGAATTCTACTTACTTGTCATGTTCCCTCCTTAAGCTGGACCATTTCATAAGTTCACATTCCACAGATAAAAATCCACCAACAAAACAAGGATGCACTCATAAGCACTGATTCCTCTCACCCAAGGAATGTGTTCGAACTTCAAAAATCCCTCTCCAAGACCAACTTGTGCCCTTGAGCGCAAATACACAGGTGGTGTGGAAAGTGTGCTAAATGCCAAAGTTCATCACCAAGCCTCATATGTGCTCATGAGCACGATTTTCAGAAGGTCGAGGACTTTGTTTAAAGTTTGAAAATTGTCGACCATATCTAATATGTGCCTAGAAAGAGATTGGAAACTGTTAAATTTGTGCTAACAAAACATTGGAGAATATGTGCTAACAAGACATTGAAAAATATGTGCTCATGGTCAATGGTCGAGCAAGGCATTGGAAAATATTAAATTTTTGGTTAAATATTAAAATCCTCTCATCTATCTTACATGCGCTCAAAAGGTGTGATTTAATAAAACATTGGAAATAATCGATCTTATTTAAAGCATTGAAAGTCCATGTCCATACCTATCTCCTGACCAAGGGATGAGTTACAAAAGGTGGATTTGAAATTTGTTGTGGAAAATCTAACCTAAATTTGGGGGTGTTAGAATTTGTGTTGAAGATTTAAATTGCAAAAATCAATTTGATGTCTTCTTAGTGCCGCAAAGAATATCTTGTAGAAATTGTTGGCGGTCATATTTCCACATTTTGGCTATGGAGATCTCAATTTGAATTCCAATAACTTGTCATGTCCCCTCCTTAAGTAGGACCATTTCATAAGTTACACTTATAGCTCATACAGTCCCCTATGAGCTAGTTTCTATTGCAAGGGGCCCATTTTGTGTGGCACACTTGTGGCGCCACCTTCTCTTAGCGAGGACCGATTTCAAATTCATACTTGGTGGTGCCATTTCTTGCTAGCTGACTTGCTTGAATTATAATGCCTTGGCATCACACTTATATCAGCTTTGAGAGAGAAACATAATCTTTGATCAGGTTTCAAAGTCATTTTTTGTAATTCCTCATTGGAATTCATTGGGAGATTGTAGTTTCAAAGGTGAGATATCCTCCCTAGTCTGCTATCGATCCCAATTTGGTGAAGTCTCTTCAAGACCAAATAGGAATGATAGATTGGAAACATCATCAACATTTCATATTTTCATATCTTGCATTTTGGAGATCAATGATCCCATCATTTGCGATTCACATTAAGAACAATTGACATATCAGCATCAATCACAGTAGGAGCGACGATATATGACATCAGCATCAACCACCATGAGCATCGACATATAGTAGAGCAGAAATTAGGAGTCTGCATCAAAGTAGCATGCTTCCCTGACAAGCAAGAACAACATACTTCAAGCCACGACAATGTTAGCTAAATATTTTGCATGTAACTTAATCAACAACTTGCAAAATAGTAATTTTCGGCAACGTGTATGTGAGATAACTCTCTCCTCTCAGCAATAGGGGAGGCACCCTTCTTACATCTATTTGATTCAGCAAGTACTAAACTGGAAATTAAAAATGGGTGGGACACAAAATCAATTCTTCTTATTTCAGGAATGATTCTCAAAATTCCCCAGACACTTGACACAATTCTCACCAAAATATACCTACTGCAGTGATAATATTGATGTTCTTATGATTGACGTAAGAACAATCAGTATCATGCCAATTCTTTTTCCTAACAAGAAAGTTGTAGAAACCCAAAGTTTTTTGCACTTTTCTTAAAATAGTTAAGTAACAATATTCAACACAAAATAGCACAAAGTCTATTATTGTGATGCACCTTTAAACTTGCTAAGATAACTAGAATTGAGGCGCAAAGTCTCTCAATTCTTACCTATCTTCTAATAACTAAACTTACTTTGATTAGCAAAATTGTAACACAAAGAGTACAGAAGAAAGAAAATTGAACACAAACAATTACACAAGCAGAACATGAACCTCTCATTAAGTTCAAGTTGATATTACAAATGCAACGTAGGAACTCAAATTTAATACCTCAAGCCTCGTCAACACAAAGTCTGAAATAAACTTGATCTATTCTTCATTTTGAAACAACTTGCACAATAAAACTTAAAGTTTTCACTCTTGCAACAATTTGAGCATAGTCTACTTGCATAAAACAAAAGATGATTATCTACAATGAAGCACCCTCCTATATATAGGTGAGTGGTTGAGAGAATAAGGTCGGAGAAGTCCAACTAACTATGACTTTTTTCCAAATTGCAGTCCTAATGTAACTTGACTTGCAATTTGTTTACATGTAATTACAAGTTACAACTTTACATGTAAAATGTTTACATGCAATTACAACTTTTCATCAACATGTAATTTGTCGAAAATAAATTACATCCTACTACTAAAAAGTGGGAAAAAATGACTAAGTATCCTAAGGCACTCCTTGATCTTCTTCATTCATGTTCATGAGTTCTTGATATTTGCAAATTGATTCACGCACTTCTTCTGGATTAGGCACACCTGTGTTCTTTGCCAACACATTCATCTTGATAACTGCATCAGAATACCTGGAGATTATTATCTTGTTATCCTTCAGAACAATCTGTAGCCGATCATGTGAAAATTGGTACCTTGTGAGCTTGTGAAGGGAATTTAGTGTGAAATGATCCACTTCAAGCTCTAGATGGATCATCAACAGGAGTTTTGCAACTGCAATGTCTTTAGAAATTAGCTCTTGGTCTTCAGTTACTAGTTTGCAACACATTTCCTCAAACTTAGCACTGATCACTTGCTCTTTCTCAGCACAAGTTTCAATAGCCACTTCCAAGTCTGTAAATGGGCCTTCAATGACCCAACCTCTAGTCACTAACAACTCCTTGTATGCCACATACTTCTCATGAGAACGTATTATTCCATTCTCACACAACATTTCCAAATTCAAAATCTGAAAACTTATTCCAGATTTCTAGATTTTTCTCAAGGGATTCTAAGTTGTGATTAAAATTTCCAAGAAATTTTAACTTGGACGTCATTGTCCTTGAATATGCCAACACTTGGAATGCTTTCTTCATCGACTTTGTTCCTTGTATCATCATTTGGTCCACCCAAGAGTCAACTAAAAGAGCTTTCTTCCCAACCTTCTCTACCCGTTTAATGGATTCTTCGGTAATAGAAGAAGCCAAGGGATCCATACTTTCAAAAGATTTTGTGATCTTCTGAATCAATGCAATAAGTTATGCTTTCTCCTCGAGTTTTTCTTTCTTCACCCAAAGTTCATCATAACCTTGAGCCAAGATCGCCACAGAGTCTTGTGCATCATTCTTCAATCCAGTAGAAGTTTGCTTCCCTAGTTCTACTCTTGTAAATCTGTAATCATCCATTTGCATCTCTTACGACGACTTATCAACAACAGGTTCTGTAATCTCAGCATATTTCATCTTGTTTTTGTCCATAATCACTCTTGAAGCGTCTTAGCTTTCTTAGCAACTTTTGGTTTAGATTTACTAAGCTATTGAAAGTCAAGCCTGTCAAAAGAGACTTCCTGTTTCTTCCTCTTAGGAGTGACTAAACTCAGCCACGAGGGTAGATCTGAAGAACATGCTTGGCACATAACAACTACAGTTTGTGTAGGATCAACCTAAGATTGTACCACAATTGTTACTATTAGTGGTGCTTCATTTTGGATAGCCATAAGATTTTGCATGGATGACATACTTTGAGAGGCCTCTGCCATAAATCTATCAAAACTCATAAAGGAGGTATCAAGAAGAGGCACTAACACATCTGACAAACTAGGACATGTAGAATATGGGTCAAAAACATTGGCTAGTTTTCCATGAGGACTTTCAAGGGGAGATTCACTGGTTGCTGAAGAAACAATAGTTACACTAGGATCTACAGGTGTAACATAGACCATAGAACACAGAGGAGGCTGCTGGTACAATGGAGGCGGGGAATACTTCTGTGATCAAGAATAACAATGATGATGACAAGAAAGAGGAGGATGTTGGCGGTCAACAGGTCCCCATCTTGGTGGAGTATGACAGTTCCGATGAACACGACGTGCCCATTTCCCCTAAGCTGGAGGTTATCATGGAGGTCTGTTCGGATATTCAGAAGGATGCCCCTGATGCAGAGAAGGTTCCCCTATTGCGGAGAAAGCCAATGTCCTTGCCTATTCTCGGAACATTCCCTTTGCCAAAACTGTTGATATGCAGGAACGGAATGTTCAACTGCTCAAAGAAGATATGGACGACAAAATTGACCCTCCCTTTGGTGTTCTCCAGACTGCAAAGGCAGCTTCTATGTACTCATTTCATTTGTTGAAATGGGTCTTTCAGGAAATAAAAAATTTGAATTTAAAATGTCGTTCTATTTCTGCTAAGGTTGATTCCCTGCAGGAAAGGTTGGAGTCTGGTTCGAATACTTTGGATGGCAACATGGACAATGATAGAGACAAGAAGGTGCAGGAAATGCAAGTTAAAATGGATATGTTGGAGAATGCCATGAAGAAACATATGCAGGATAATAACATGTTCATGGGTTCTGCTATGGATTGTTTTCTGACCATCAAAGCGGAGTTGGATGCCGGTTCCCCCAGCAAGAAACTTGAGGAGGATAATGAGGGTATGGGAGAGGAGGGCCTGGGTAAACGTACCCGGTCTGCTAAAAGGAGAAAGATCCAAGATAGAATCCAGGAGCTTTCCGACTTCAATGCTGCCATAAAAAACATCTCTAAGGCGAAGAAGGAAGCGGATGAAACTCGTAAAGAGTTTGCTCAATGTTCTTGGTTCCTGGTGCTGTCCTTTTTTGGTTCTCCCTGGTTGTCGTTCTTTTGCTGGTGTTTGGTTTTGAGGTTTTTTCTACTGGTTTTGGTCCTGGTGGACTGGGTCCCAGTCCTGTTTCTCTTTAGTATGCTTAACGTTAAATCTTTTATTCTCTACTTGTACGGGGTTTCGGTCCTCTTTAAAACCTGTTTTTTCCTGCAATCAAAAACATAGACCATAGAAAAGGAATCAACATCAATGTCTATGGGATACATAGGAACATCCATAGAAAGAATAGATGCCTAAGACTATACCACGAGAGAAACTTCTGTAATCACTGTAGGAAGAATCTTCGAAATAGTTTCTTCTTGGGGTTACTCCCAAGTCTCAACAATTTGCATCTTCTCTTGCTTCTTTCCCTTTACTTTCTTTGATATATCCTATGAAGATACATTCACAACCCTTCTTACTTTGAGCTTAAGTTTAGTTCCAGAAGAAGAGACACCTTTAGTATTTGTCCTATTTTTAGATTTACGCCTAACTGGTTCCACTATATCATTACTTGATCTAGCTTTAAGCTTTATCATTTTGACACCTCTGCTCTTTAACCAAGCATTGGTGCTGGCTAAAATGGACTGAAATCTATCATAGATTGACATGCACTACCTGTGTGACCATTGGACTGATGGAATAGAAATATCTGCAGTTCTTTTCTCTACATATTCTAGATCAAGGACCTCTGCATCATCCACCATCCCTTCTGGAATTTTGGTCAATTTAAGGTCTATGATATGCTCCAAGGTAATTCTATTGTAATCCATCCCCCTGATGTCATCTTCTGTAGGAAGATCAATCCAAATGTCTTCAAGGCAATGAACATGAGAAAAAGACCTTTTGATTTTATCTTTCATTCCCTTATAATCAAAATCTCTCCTTGCCTCAAACTTTTTCAGCTTGATCTTTAGCAGCTCTTTGTCCATAACCTTGGCTCTTATTGAAGTTATCAAGGAATACCTTCCGAAATACAGTGGCTTGTGAGTAGATATGTTAATCCTTGACTTATGTTGGGCTAATTGATATGCATGAATAACCATCAGTTGCCTCGCCAATTCCATGAGAATGATCTTGTCGGTAAGATATTGAGGAAGCATGTAGGGGTTGTCATCAAAACAACCAACTCTCATATATGTGAAGGTAGGAAACGGAAGAAAGAGGTATTCGTATTCATTTACTTTTTTCCAAGCATCAGATACTCTTCTTTTCTCAAGTGCTTTGTCAAATGAACACATAGAATGCCCAAAGAAAGCATCTTGTGCTATCTTGTAGTGAATCTGGCTAGGCCTTAAAGTTAGATGTTGATAGTATTCCCATACTGGCACTAATGATTTGTCACCTCTAGTAGAAAGACTTGGAAAAGGCCTTAGTGACGCTTCTATAAATAGGAATTCATATAGAATGTGAGAGTTGTAGGAACCTATGAACGATGCTCACACAAGGCGTCACTAATTACCTCAGCCCAAAAGATTTGTTGCTACTTTTGTTTGTAAGAAACCTTCACAGGCTCTAATTGCTGAAGCTGTTTTGTCTCAATATTTGTTTTGAAAGTTTATAATTTTTTTGTGGTTTTCACAAGTTTTACAGCAAAAAGCAAATATACCATAATCTGAAATTCTGAAACAATTTGAAATACTGTTGCAACTTCTATTTATTTTCTAATGAAATACAAGTAAAATCCAAACAATCTTTTATTGGAAAAATATCACCAAAGGCAACTATGAACTACATAAAAAACCTGGAATAAGACTGTGATGTGCTGCTGTAATTATTTATTTGCTGAAGTAGTAAATGTTGAAGATGTCGTTCTGTCCCCACGTTTCAACCTCTATATGGTATAATTTGTCTTCGTCAATCCCCAACTGCTAGCCGATATTATCTTTCCACAACTGCGAGTAAAACCCTCTGCTGAAGCACAATAAGAATCTCTGGATGAGACCCTCTCCACAATACCAGATTCACCAGGTATTTCATTGGCTCAAATGGCGAACACAAAAGAAAACTACGTTTCTCCAATGGTGAAATGCTGAAAACCCTTGTCTAGAGCTCAGAGCAAGAAGCAATAATCAATAACAATAAAAATGGATGCCTTTCTTCTTTCCCCAACAAGCATAAATAGGCTTTCCAACCCTAATTCACAATTCCTCGAAAAGCTGCAGTTACTTTCTTCAAGGCATTAAAAATATAATCATTAAATAAATTTAATGATTTAGACTTAGGAAAACATGTCAATAAATTAATACATTAATTTGGCCCCCTTTATGATATTAAGACCCATCACTTAAGTGATTTAATATAAAGTCAATTTACAACTTAATATTAAATCCTTTGCCATTTAATTAATATATAATCACCGAAAACTGAATAACTCCCTAAAAAATGCGAATCTGGCTTAATCATTTGGAACTAGAGTTGGCATAATAATTTCCCATGTGATCAAATAATATTTCTAAAAATAGCAGGGGTCTATCTCTATGACTCTAAAAGTTGCTAAAAATAGCAAAACTCAAACAAACAGAGTCTGAAACCTCTCCATACCAAATCAAGGGTGCTGAGCTCTACAAAAGTCGAACCATCAGATAAGCATATCTCCTCTGTGCACAAATTGACCCTCTATCCATCTCTACTAGCCTACGAGGGTCCAATGATAGGCTAATCAATAGCTAGAATGATGTCTCTAGCTAGAAGGGGACATCACAATCCGCCCTTCCTGAAATTGCTTGTCCTCAAGCAATCTCAACTCTAGATGCTGTAAAATCTCCTTGTTCTCCCAAGTGGCATCCTCAATCGGCATGTCCTTCCATTTCACCAAGTACTCCCTGATAGTGCGCCTCCTCAAGTTTCTCTCCCTAAACTCCAAAATAGCTTTAGGCACTAAAACCAACTTCCCTTCATCATCCAAGGGTGGAAGCATTGTAGAAGGAACAATCTGGTGTCCTTACGCCTTTTGGAGACGTGACACATGAAAAACATTATGGACTTTACTCTCTGCCGGTAAATCCAGCTCATACGCCACCTCTCCAACTCTCCTGATCACCCTGAAAGGTCCATAGTATCTTGGCTTCAGTTTCTCAGCACCACTCCTTTTAAGAGTGGATTGGCGGTAAGGCTGTAACATCAAGTACACCATATCCCCTACCTCAAAAATCCGCTCAGTCCTCTTTTGATCTACATATTGCTTCTGCTGATTCTATGCCTTAGTAATATTCTCCTTAAGAGCCTTTACAATGTCCTGGCTCTCCTGTAACAAGTCTCTAGCACTAGGCATTCTATTGTCGCTCAGCAAAAGATCCATGAAATTGGGTGCCTCATACCCATACCATGCCATGAAAGGTGACATCTGAATAGACATGTGATAAGTGGAATTGTAGAAATACTCACATAGGTAAATCCACTTAACCCAAGCCTTCTGCTGCCCTGCTATGTAGTTCCTGAGGTATCCCTCCACCCATTTGTCGACTATCTCAGTCTGTCCATTCGTCTGGGGGTGGTAGCTAGTACTCGGAGTGAGCTCTGTCCCGCACAATTTGAATAACTCTTGCCGAAAGTGACTCATAAATCTGTTGTCCTTATCACTGACAATGCTACGAGGTAAGCCATGCAACCTGAATACCTCTCTAAAGAATAAATCTGCCACCTGGGTAGCAATGTATGTTGTAGTGATCGGGAAGAAGTGGGCAAACTTCGTAAGCCGATCAACAACAACATATATACAATCTTTGCCTTGGGCTCTCGGGAGTCCTATGATGAAGTCCATGGAAAAACACTCTCACTTTTTGTCAGGAATCGGAAGCGGTTGAAGTAAACCGGCTAGATAAGAGTGCTCCTGTTTATTCTACTAGCAAGTAGGACACTCTCTAACATACTATAACACCTCAGCCTTGAACCTTTTCCAAGAAAAACACTCACGAATCTGTCGGTAGGTTTTATAAAAACTTGGATGTCCTGCCATAGGTGAGTCATGATAAACTCTCAACACTATCCTCCTCACCTCTGACCCTGGCACCAAATAAATGCGCCCTTTGTAAATGATGAGCTCATTCACAAGGGTGAAATCACTATCCTAAACCGATCCGTCTATGAATCCTGATGTCCATGTATCCTTTGCATACTCTGCAAGGATCAAATGTCTCCAGTCCTCTAATATATCCGTCATCAAGCTCAAGTGGGGTCTTCGTGACAAGGCATCTGCTACTACATTTTGTGTCCCCTTGAAATAGGTAATATCAAAGTCATATGCCTGTAATTTACTTACCCATTTTTGCTACCTGTCATTAAGATCTCGCTGCCCCAGGAAATGTTTCAGACTATTGTGGTTTGTTTTTATGCTGAATTTGCTGCCAACTAAATACTGTTTGAATTTGGCCAAAGCATGCATTATGGCCAACATTTCCTTATCATAAATGCTGAAGCTCCTCTCAGGTCCCCTGAGCTTCCTATTCTCATACACAATCAGGTGCTTGTCTTGCATAAGCACCACTCCAACGCCCTCACCAGATGCATCACAATGAAGCTCAAATGGCTTACTAAAATCTGGTAATGCTAGCACTGGACAAGAAGTCATCAACTCCTTGAATTTATCAAAACACTCTTGTGCCTCAGGAGTCCACAAGAAAGCCCCCTTCCTCATCAAATTCGTCAAGGGTGCTGCATGCCTGGAATATCCACTAACAAACCTCATGTAGAACACACAATCCCAAAAATCCTCTCAACTGTGTCAGGTTTACTAGAATAGGCCACTCGACAATAGCACGAATCTTTTCAGGATCCATGCGTACTCCTTGTGCACTGATAATGTGACCCAAATATAATAACTCTGATAATCCCAAATCACATTTAGACTCCTTTGCATATAAGGATTCCCTGCTCAAAATACTCAACATAGTGTCTAAGTGTCGCACATGCTCATCCCATGTCCTACTATACACCAGGATGTCATCAAAGAAGACTAACACAAATTTCCTCAACTGAGGCTGAAAGACCCTATTCATCGTGGACTGAAAAGTGGCTGGAGCATGTTAGCAATATAAGTTGTCATTAGTGTATTTCATTAAACCCATTCACACCGATCGAAGATCACCAGTCGGTCGCATTACTTAGATGACACACCGGTTGACAAAGCACATAGTATATGCATCGGTCCACTAAGTAGTTAGATAAACCGGTAGACTAAACCGAGTACTCAGTATCGGTCTTATTCAGCATCCAATGACAAACCGGTACCGATCTAACTGATAGAAAAATCCGGTCTAGTCTTTGTGGAACAGTTTGAGTTACAATTTGAGTTAAGAACCTGATTATGCGAGACATCCATTACTCTGATGCGAAGTTAACCTTTCAACAGGAGTTAGCTTTAAGTTCTACGGATGATCTCAAAATAAACTCTAGATCACAACGCACAGCTTTCTTGCGTTGCATATTTTATGGTCAAGTTTTTTCCCTGGCGGTTCTACGAGTCAAGAGGATCACTCTTGTATAAATATTAGTCATAGGACGCAAAGAAGGTTGCTGTTGTTGATAAGTGGTAATCGCAGAGAGCAGAGGAGAGATATCTTCTGAGGAGTGCTACAGGCACAAAGGTGAAGGAAGGAAAGAAGATCAACAGCTAGGCAAACAGGGGAAGAAATCTACTGGTATGATCTAATCAGACAATCAGTGTCATCATAGATCACTGCTTTTGAAAGGTATTACATCATATAGAAATCCCTCTAAAAGGGTGAACCTAATCGGTTCGTTGTAAAAATCCCTTAACAGGGTAACATCTTGTTGATGTTCAAAGTCTTGTAACCAGGCAGCTCCTAACAGGGCTTAGATCCTAAACGATCTTTTGTAAAAATCCCTTAACCGTGTAGCACCTTAGCCAGTGCTCTGTATGCTCCTAACAGGGCACCTTCATTTAGAACTAGTGAAGTTGTGAGCTCTGTCTCACCGTGGTTTTTTCTCTCTAACCGAGGGTTTCCACGTACAAATGCTTGTGTAGATCTGTGTGATTCAATTTATGCTTGTGAATGACTATTGACTTTCTACTTTGCATTCAAGAATCTGTTTACAAGTTTTAAACAATAAGATTTAGTATTTTCTGATTCATCCCCCCCCCCTCTCAGTAACCGGTAAGGTAACAACAATTGGTATTAGAGCACAATTCTCTATACAATAAAATTTTAACAACTTGAGAAAAAGATCATGGAGGGTTACCGGTACCAGAAACAGCTAGAGGAAGCCAATGACATTATTGCCTCGCTGGAAAATAGACTGAGGAAGTCACTTGCAAAGAGAAAGGAGCTGGCTCTGCAATTAAATGAGAGCAATGAAACCATCGACGAACTCTCTGGGAAGAGTGGGTCTGATGAGGCCGAGGAAGTAGTCTCTGAGCTTACGGAAAAGAATTAGATCCTAACCGGTCAGATTGCTGATCTCAAAAGGGAGCAAAAGTTAAATGCTCTAAGAATGATTGAACTGATTAAGCAGAAACCAAAAACTGAAAGCGAAAGGAACACAGCAGTCAAGACATCAACAGCCTCTGAAAAAACAATGAACCGGGTAGAGGAAGCTGCAAGAGCCAATGAACTCCTCATTATGCAACTCCAAGAGGACTTGTTGATTGCCACCCAGGAAAATGCCAATATGCATAAAGCATGGCAGGTTAGAGATGAAGCATGCAAGAAGCTGGCGATCGAGATATATCAACTCAAGGAACAAATGAAAGTCCTTGAAAGAAGGAATGAAATGCTGAGAAGATACAATGAAAGCTCGGTCAAGCTCGATGAGCAACTCAATGCTCAACGAAGGCACAATGATCACACCAATCTCGGATTTACCAGTGGAGTCAACAAAAGGAAGACGCTAGCACAAAGAGGTAGGAAAAAATTTTACACCTCTTTTAAGTTTAGTGGAAAACCAGGCCATGACACTAATGACTGTAGAAATGCACTGGTAAGAACCAACAACAGTTACTGTAAAAACTTTTGCAAAAAGGGCCACAAGACCAATGAGTGCTGGTCCAGTCCCATATCCGTGTCCAGCACAAGTAGGGGAAGCTTCAAGGGATATTGTTATGCCTGCAACAAATTCGGACACAAAGCTAAAGAATACAAATCAAAGACTATGGCATTCAGATCACCCAGACCGGTATTCTCGAAAAAAGGTAGAAACCGAAATGCAACTACTCATCCAAACAAAGAGATGCATTGCAACAGAGAATTATGGAGCAAACCACCTAATCCAAGAGGGATGAATCCATGGAAAGCAACCGGTATAGTCTGCCATTACTGCAACAAAGTCGGTCACCTAGCTAAAGACTGTTGGAACCAGATCAGGAATAGAAACAAAAGATCGGACGGACCGGGGGTGAAGATCTTGAGTTCTGATAAAAGAAACAACAAAGACAAAGAAATCAAGAAAGTAGTGAAGAAAATATGGTTTGTCAAGGAATCAAAGAACTCTGCTGAGGAGGCAACGGAGGCAAAATCATCATCACAAGATGGTGATATTTCTTTTGCTAATTAAGTCTTCAAGGCCTAGAGGGAACTAGTAGTACAACTATCGTTCCCGGTAGAACTGGTGAGTCCTGTCTCACTCAGGCTACAAAACAAATCGAAAGGACATGAGGTGATCAACCGGGACATGCCTAATCGAAAAAGTCAGACTACCGGTTAGAAAAGGCGTCAAGAAAGGTTAGGTGAGGCATTTATTACTATAGCCGTTTAACAAATAGTTACCGTTTGGTAATTACTGTTATGTCCTAATACTATAAAAGAAAAGAAGGATAACTCTTTCCTTTTTACCTTGCGATTTTATGTTATCTAATCTCTGCTCGAGCAATATTCTTGCAACGCGATAATTGAGTAAGATTATTAGTCAAACCGATCTAATCATCTCTAGCAACCAAGTGAGAGCAATGGCATCCTCATCATGTGAGGCAAAGCTTGTTCCTGCAAATCAAATGGAGCGTAGTCCTTTTGACATCTCGCCAAATCAAGACAGGGAAATCGACATGGCTGGCACGCTCTCCTCAATACCTAAAGGAGTGCTCCTGAAAGAAGATGTAATTGCGTTTATTCACGCTAAGCAAGAAGAGCTAGGAGAAATGTACATACAGAATGAGTATCGCTCACTGTGCCTTGATGATAATCATCCCAATGGCTACGCAAAGCTGGTATCGTCGGGAATCATAAATGGAGTCTCGTATCCGGTTATCTTCAAACCTGAGTGGATTCGAATGGTAGTCAGTTGGGTGCATGATCCAGGATTTTGGCTTATGAGAGGAATCTGCAGTTCAATCACGAAAGATGATCTTTACAGGGTAACTGGGTTCTGCAATTAGGGAGAAGCGCTTACTCTAAGAACCATATCTAATGTAGTGGTGGCTAACCTGACAAAATAAAAATTCGACAAGCGATTGATGACCGTAACTGACATTGAGGATCCAGTTGTTCGGTTCGCATCAGCTGTAATTGGTTACAAAGTATATCAATCAAGTAACCTCAACAGCATACCGGGTGGAGGCATACATGCAGCTTACAGAATTGTTCATGATGATGCACAATATGATATATGCGAAATGCTAAGAGGACAAATCTTTGAAAACATCATGAAGCTGGGCATCGTCAAGAAGAAATCACTGAAATTTGGAACACTCTTGGTATGTCTTTACTTCTACTATTCTAATTTCTTTCCAGGAAAAGGAAAAGTAACGTGGGCAATAGATCGATCGGTCATGATGCAAATCAGTGATATGGCTAATGAACTGGGAGACCAGTTTGACAAGGAAATGACCAATCACTTCAATGCATTTCAACTAAAAATGCATGCTAGAAAAAGAATCCCATCAATTGTTGTTGAAAAATACAAAAAGGAGGTATGTTTTCTGGTGTCTACTAACTTCTGCATCATTCAAGTAGTAGAACCAAGAAACGAGTACGCACCTGAGTTTGGATACGAAATCACAACAAAATTTGCAACGATGTATGTAGAGGCCCTGGAAAAAGCACATCTAGATCCCAGTGCTCAACGGTTTGGAACCTATGAGGAGATAGAGAAAAATTTAAAGCAGGTGCCAATCAAGAATGTCTATGTCAAAAGATCACCCGCGCCAAAGAAGAAACCGGAAACTGCACCACTAATAGCACAAAAGAGAAAAGCTCAACCGGAGCCTAGCACACAGGAGCAAGAAGCAGAAGAAACCGATTCGGAGGATACAATTCCGCTTAGCGAAAGAAAGAAGAGGACCGACAAGCAAGCAAAGGTGGATCCACCAAGAAAAGGTAAACCAACGATAGATGAATTCATAACAGGACTAAAAGAAACCAGAGGAATGGCTAATGTTAGTAGAAGATACACTTTGGCAAATGATGAAGACCGAAGAAAAATTGAAGATGCTATCGTTGAATGCCTGCATAAGTTCAATCTAAGCCCTACTGAGCTTCAGAAGGTACTGCCTAAGGATCTGTTGAATATCCTTCAAGGCAGGTGGAAAGCTTCAATGGAAAAGGAAAAAAAGCTAAGGATTCAAGCTCTACTAGAAGTGCAAAATCATCTCACTCTAGAAGAAGCGAGTCAACAAGCTGAACTAAACTAGCAGAATTTCTTGATAAAGAAAAGAACAAACCTCTTGCTGATTGGAGAAACCGAGAAAGTCCATACTGAAGGAGTAGCCGTCTGGAACAACCTACTTCGGACACAGCAAAAAGCAGAGGAAGCACGCCAAAAGGCAATAGCTCCACCGATTCGTGACATCGAAAAAGGAAAAGGAGTACTCGGAGTAGACAAACCGGTCATCATTGACATCACCGATGAACCGACAAATCCTACCCTTGTATCTCCAGAAAAAGGTAAGGCTCGCACCATGACTGTTAATGACATTGTAGCTGAAATTACCAATTTTGGAGAAATAGATAATGCAGCCAAATAGTATAGCATGTTAGCTGAGGAAGACAAACAAGCAATAGAAGAAACTCTTGTTGAAAGTCTTCTAAACTTCATGAAAACACCCAGGGATTATAGAGGCAAGTTTCTTCTCGAATTGAATGGAAAGCTTCAAGAAAAATGGAGAACCGGTCTAGAGAGAAACTCACAAATCAATAAAGAAGCACTAGAGAAAGCTAGACCTGGCTTGAGTGATAAAAGTATCATGCTTCTTTTAGGAGATGCATCTATGAATCTAGACACAAATTATAGAGTCGCGAAAATTGTCAATGGTTATGAGAATGAAGTCTTTAAAGAGACCTTGGATTTCTCGGAGCAGTATGATTTCAATACCCTTGAAGAAACAGGTCCTCGGGATCACACCACCACAATTGTGGATCTACCTGTTCAGTTTACTGCAACTCAGACTTTGATATCTAACGAGCAGGAAGTCCTCACAAAAAAGTTCACTTCTAGTGAACCGATTAAATTGGGACAGACTTCTGTCAATCTTCCTACTGACGGATCAGATCAAAGAGGTGAAGGGATCCCTACATATGATCTTCATATAGCTGAAGAACAGCTACAATCACAAAAGCCCTCACATCAAGTAGAAGACGCTATGCCTGAGATTCATGTTTAGCAACTAGGAGCCAGACTAGAAGAGGGAAACAAGACAAACCAACATGATGTAAAAGAACATGAGCAAGCCCCAAAGGCACAAGAACAGAGTAGAGAGAAGGATCAAGAAACTCTTGCCAGCTCCTCTAAAAGAAAGATCACAACCTCTGGAGAATTTGAAGCAAAAAAGAGCAAAGCAACCGATACAATAGTTGACATCAGCAAAATGTCAACAAGACAGCTGAAAGAGCTCACTAAAAGAAAATAGGATATGGTTCTGAATAAAGTAAAAGATATCCGGTACCACTTTGTGTCGGATGCTGATATAGATGAAGATGAACCGGTCATCAACCAACTAGAAGTGCTGACTGCAACCATCGGTGAGGATCTGACTGATCCAGAAACAGTGGCAATTGATCATTATGCATAGAAAAGAGTGGAGCTTCTTCACAAGCAAGTTGCAAATATTAAAGCTATTCTGCTAAACAATCTAAAAGTTCTTCAACAACAAATACAAGTTGCAGAAAATTTGTTAAGCAAAACTTCAAATTTTGAGATTTTCTTGACTGACTTAACTAACAAAGCTACAAAGACTTTAGAAGATATAAGAGCTTTGTCCAACCAATTTGACATCAAGACCAAAATGGCCACAACTTTCAGCAGAGAAATGGCTAGTCTTACTCTAATCTTTAGAAAGACTGTAGAAGAAGAGAACAAAAGAATTCAAGACATCATTGGATTTCAGATGTTTTTAGCCCCAACACTTGATATCATGCACCAAACAGCTACTTCAACTGATGTTCTGATTAATGAACCGGACTACAAAACTGTAGATGATATGGAAAACATCATTGTATCTCTCAAGGCTGCCCAACAAAACATTGAACATGTAACCGGTCAATGGGTACCGTTTCTACACTCTGCAAAGAACATATATAAGCATATCTTCACATAGCTTCAAATGTGAAGGAAGACATAACCCTTTGTCTTATGGAGGCAAAAAGGGGAAGTTATTTGGAAAGAAACAGGACTAGGAGAAGTTAATGAAAACCAGAGGACTCAGTCAGGGGAAGCTTCGGGCAGGAGTAGATCATTCAATCTGGCAAGACTGCAATGGCAGTAGGGCTGTATTCTACTTTACTGACCAAGGTTTGAACAGCTATTATATGAATGGTTTTGTTTTTGACTGTTTTGCCACCAATGACAAAGGGGAAGATTGTTAGCAACATAAGTTGTCATTAGTGTATTTCATCAAACCCATTCACACCAGTCGAAGATCACCGATCGCTCGCATTGCTTAGATGACACACCGGTAGACAAAGCACATAGTATATGCACCGGTGTACTAAGTAGTTAGATAAACCGATAGACTAAACCGAGTACTTAGTATCGGTCTTATTTAGCATCCAACGACAAACCGATACCGATCCAACTGATAGAAAAATCCGGTCCAGTCTTTGTGGAATAGTTTGAGTTACAATTTGAGTTAAGAGCTTGATTATGCGAGACATCCATTACTCTGATGCAAGGTTAACCTTTTAACAAGAGTTAGCTTTATGTTCTACGGATGATCTCAAGATAAACTCTAGATCACAACGCACAGCTTTCTTGCGTTGCATATTTTATGGTCAAGTTTATTCCCCGGCGGTTCTATGAGTCAAGAGGATCACTCTTGTATAAATATTAGTCATAGGACGCAAAGTAGGTTGCTGTTGTTGATAAGTGGAAATCGCAGAGAGCAGAGGAGAGATATCTTCTGAGGAGTGCTACAGGCACAAAGGTGAAGGAAGGAAAGAAGATCAACAGCCAGGCAAATAGGGGAAGAAATCTACAGGTATGATCTAATTAGACAATCAGTGTCATCATAGATCATTGCTTTTGAAAGGTATTACATCATATACAAATCCCTCTAAAAGGGTGAACCTAATCGGTTCGTTGTAAAAATCCCTTAACAGGGTAACATCTTGTTGATGTTCAAAGTCCTGTAACCAGGCAGCTCCTAACAGGGCTTAGATCCTAAACGATCTTTTGTAAAAATCCCTTAACCGGGTAGCACCTTAGCCAGTGTTTTGTATGCTCCTAACAAGGCACTTTCATTTAGAACTAGTGAAGTTGTGAGCTCTGTCTCAGCGTGGTTTTTTCTCTCTAACCGAGGGTTTCCACGTACAAATACTTGTGTAGATCTGTGCGATTCAGTTTATGCTTGTATATGACTGTTGACTTTCTACATTGCATTCAAGAATCTGTTTACAAGTTTTAAACAATAAGATTTAGTATTTTCTGATTCACCCCCCCTCCTCAGTAACCGGTAAGGTAACAACAGAGCATTAGTTAGCCCAAATGGCATAACTACAAACTCAAAATGGCCACAATGACACCAAAATGTCGTTTTCTCTATATCCTGCTCTCTGACTCGAATCTGATGATACCCTGATCTCAAATCAATTTTGGAGAAGAAGCATGCTTCGTGTAACTCATCTAATAACTCATCAATCCGTGGTATGGGGTACCTGTTTTTGATAGTCTTCTTGTTCAGGACCCTGTAATCTATGCACATTCTAAGAGTACCATCCTTCTTCACCAAAACCACAGAAGAAGCAAAAGCAGACTTGGTCTAATGTGCCCCATAGCAAGTAGTTCCTTGATGGTTTTCTGAATCTCATCCTTCAATCTCTTTGGATGTCTGTAGGGTGTAATCATAATGGGTTTGGCACCCTCCTCCAACTCAATGATGTGCTCAATACCTCTATCAGGAGGACTACCTGGTGGAATGTCACTGAACACCTTACTATGCTTGATTTTCAGCACCTGTATGTCTGGATGACACTCAGAATGTTGCTGCCCCTGTGATGGCATCAAAGTGCAACGGGCTGCCCACTCAACCTAGTCATGTCTTAGCAAGCTCCCCATGCGTTTGCAGGACATCATCCTAAACTCACAGTCACGGATGGCTTTAAGTATATGTATATTTCCATCCAATTGGAACTTCATCTCCATGTCTCTCAAATCGAGAGTGAACACTCCAATGTCATGCAACCATGTCATACCAAGTACTAGATCTGTGTCACCCATGTTTACAACATAAAAATCAGCTTTGAAGTCAAAGTTATTAATCCTCAGGGGTAGACCTGTAATCTTCCTATCACATTTGAGGATGTAGCCATCAGCTACCCTCACTCTTAGACCCTCAAACTACTCTATCTGAATCCCACTTCTCTCAACCAACCTGGAATCAATAAAATTGAGTGGCACTCATATCAAGCAAGGTGATCCTCGCTGCCCTGCCAATACTCCCCTCATCTTGAATGATCCCTCCAGCTGCACACTGGTGAGTCAGGCCTCCTTAAGTCTACCCTCTGTCTTTTCATCACCTGTAGCCCTTTGGTTTAGCTTTTCATCACCCGTGCTTTCCTTTTCTTCAGCTGATTCCTCATTTTCAGATTGCTGGTCTGAATTTTCAGAATCAGAATCCTCATAATAAGCCCACATAACCCTGTTTGCTTTGCTCTTGGGTCTTAAAGGACAATCATGGTTCATATCGTAAGGTCCTTTGCAATAGAAACACAATTTCTTCTTCCGCAAATCATCAAGTGTTTCTTTGTCAAGAGGTGCAAAATATTTATCTCTATTTTCGGGTTTAAATTTAGTCTTCTCTGGTTTCTTAAAGAACGGCTTATTGTTCTGGCTGGAGGAAGCTGCCTTGGGCTGAAATTTATTTACTGGGGCTGCATGCTCCATGCTCCTAGCTTTCTTCATAGCATCATTCAATGTGGAAGGATCAAAAGCCTTTACCCAACCTTTGACTGGTTCGGCTAAGCCTTCAATAAATAATACTATTAACCTCCTCTCTGATATGTCTGGCACCATAATTGAGGACTGCTGAAACTCATTAATAAAATGCTCTAAGCTCCCTGTCTGTTTGAGCTGTGCCAGGTCTCTAAAGTATACCTCTGGATCTTTCCTATCAAACCTTTCAACCAATCTGTCCATGAAGTCTTGGTAAGAAGTCACCTAGTTGTGTTGAAGAGTGATCAACCTGTGATACCACCAATCATGTGCTACTCCCTCCAAATGTAAGGTGGCATATTTTATTGCCTTAATCTTTGTCATAGGCCTCAACGCTAAAAAAGTATCAAGCTTGTGGATCCAAGCTTGCGCTGTCAATCTACCACTACCATCAAAAGTGGACAAGGAAAGCTTGCCTGTAGCACGCTTTAGTTCATTATTCTGCCCCTTGGGTCTCCTGTCCTGTCTAACTGCACGATAGTGTTGTCTCCTTTGGTTCACAAACCTTTCAAAGGTCATCCTTTCTCGCACATGTGGGGCCAATAGTTCCCACTCATCATTTGCAGCCATAAGGATGTCTGCAAACATCTCATCCCCAACTTCCTCTACTGAATCCTGCACTGGTTCCTCCCTAACAAAGGTAGGATGTGTGGGTCTATCTGTTGTCCTAGAGTGTGTCCTTTGTGCCCGTGGAGAACCTATAGCACTCATGTTATCTTCATGTTCCCTATTCTACCTGTAGGTGGATTCATCCGCTCCATCATGGTAGTTAGTGCCTGTAATGCTTGGGCCACCTATTGCCATAGTTCTAAAAAAACTTTGGTTTCCTGGTCTTCATCATTCTTGTTTACCCTGGGTGGGCTACCGTCATGCCTGTCACCCATGATGACTGATTGTTCTAAAATTTGTTCACCTTCAAGTAAGGCTCTCCTGCGTGTATAATACCTGTGTGAACCAACCTGCTCTGGCTGCATGTAATAACTAAACTCTCAGGGTGGAAGGATTTAGCTCTGATACCACTGTAAGAAACCTTCACAGGCTCTAATTGTTGAAGTTGTTTTGTCTCAATATTTGTTTTGAAAGTTTATAATTTTTTTGTGGTTTTCACAAGTTTTACAGCAAAAAGCAAATATACCATAATCTGAAATTTTGAAACAATTTGAAATACTGCTGCAACTTCTATTTATTTTCTAATGAAATACAAATAAAATCCAAACAATCTTTTATTGGAAAAATATCACCAAAGGCAACTATGAACTACATAAAAAACCTGGAATAAGACTGTCATGTGCTGCTGTAATTATTTATTTGCTGAAGTAGTAAATGCTGAAGATGTCGTTTTGTCCCCATGTTTCAACCTCTATATGATATAATTTGTCTTCGTCAATCCCCAACTGCCAGCCGATATTATCTTTCCACAACTACGAGTAAAACCCTCTACTGAAGCACAATAAGAATCTCTGGATGAGACCCTCTCCACAATACCAGATTCACTAGGTATTTCACTGGCTCAAATGACAAACACAGAAGAAAACTACGTTTCTCCAATGGTGAAATGCTGAAAACCCTTGTCTAGAGCTCAGAGCAAGAAGCAATAATCAATAACAATAAAAATGGATGCCTTTCTTCTTTCCCCAACAAGCATAAATAGGCTTTCCAACCCTAATTCACAATTCCTCGAAAAACTGCGATTACTTTCTTCAAGGCATTAAAAGTATAATCATTAAATAAATTTAATGATTTAGACTTAGGAAAACATGTCAATAAATTAATACATTAATTTGGCCCCCTTTATGATATTAAGACCCATCACTTAAGTGATTTAATATAAAGTCAATTTACAACTTAATATTAAATCATTTGCCATTTAATTAATATATAATCACCGAAAACTGAATAACTCCCTCAAAAATGTGAATTTGGCTTAACCGTCTAGAATTGGAGTTGGCATAATAATTTCCCATGTGATCAAATAATATTTCTAAAAATAGCAGGGGTCCATCTCTATGACTAAGTTGCTAAAAATAGCAAAACTCAAACAAACAGAGTCTGAAACCTCTCCATACCAAATCAAGGGTGCTGAGCTCTCCAAAAGTCGAACCATCAGATAAGCATATCTCCTCTGTGCACAAATTGACCTTCTATCCATCTCTACTAGCCTACGAGGGTCCAATGATAGGCTAATCAATAGCTAGAATGATGTCTTTAGCTAAAAGGGGACATCATATTGTCTCATTATCACGATGTATCTATATATCCATGTCTCAAAAATATTAGACTCCCTCAAACCCATGATTCGACTCAAGAGGGTAATTATGTCATTAATTTCCTCTTTGAAGTCACTGTGGTTCAACTTGGAACATCGGGATTGACAAGTTCTCTTTTGCAGAAGCCATTTTTCATTGACGTGTTTTATGCATCCCTTGGCTTTCCTAATAGAATGATCAAGAGCCTTCTCCACTGTTATGTCTGCATATAATGGGGCAATGGGAACCTTGAAGATTTTGTCAATATTTTTCGCATCTAGTTGGATAATGACTTGTCAGTTAGCATCCTTAGTGGTTCTTGACACGTTGAAGTGAGATGCACAAGCAAGGACAAACTCAGCTTCTAGGGAAGCCACTGGAAAGGTAGATACCAAATGTATATGACTCTTCACAAGAAATTGCATATCATGATCTTATGCATTTGTAACTTGTTGGCATTATGAGATGGTAACCGGTAAGCCTGCTACTGGTACTTTAAAATTAAGTATTGTCATTGATTGGCAAAAGAGGAAAGAGAAAAGAGATGTTTTATCATCTCAATCTAAGGTCTAAAGATCTAAGGAGATTTGTATGCAAAGAAACTGGTTTGGCAACCGGTGACACTATGCAAGAAAGAAAAGACTATATCTGCTCATCAAGAGCAACCGGTCACTAAGCAAAGCGCATCAACAACCGAGTAGAGGATACAACCAAGGAAAGGATTCAACCGAGGAATGGATACAACCGGTGTCAACTAGGTAACCGAGGAAAAGGTGCAACCGGTAAGCAAAGGAAGGAAAAAGTGATAGGTCAAAGTTCTTACCTGTTCACAACATGAGGATCTTAGCCGATCAAGTGAAGACTTCGGTATGATAAGAAGAACTGGGGAAGTCATAGTCAACTATCTGTTTAAACCAACTCTTTGATCGGGATTTATTGCAACCAGGAATTACTGCACTAAATCCGGAAGACTTTGAGTAACATGGTGATCAGTTGGAGGCTCGTTTGAAGGTTTTAAAGCCGAAGTCTGTGGCTTTAAAACAAGTAGTTATCTCATGTGAAGGAAAGATGCTTGACACGCATCTATTGTTTTTTTCATAAAGCAGATAAAGCAAGAGCATGCATCAGATGTTTCCTCAGTGAACTAATACTCCACCGAGTGATGTATCCGAAGGGGATCTGTAATTAGGTCATGCATGAGAGGCGCAATTAGGGCAAGAACTCTATATATTCTTTTGCCTGTTGAGAATATAGTTTGCCTTCATTTTGTTGAAGAAAAGAGTGAACCTGTATGTTGAAGAAGCTAGGTTGAATAGAAAAGAGAAGAAGAGAGAGAAGAGTGTGCAAAGAAGCACAACAGTAAATGAGAACACACCTGCGGTGACCAGTGATGTTTCTCACTTGAGCATAACAAAGATCTTATCAGGCTATGCAAAGCCATTTGTAAAAAGTCAATCCTTCTATTGTTTTCTAACAATTACAATAGTTAAATCCCAGTATTTGGGTGTACTTTAACAGGTCCATTGTATCAAATCCCTTAATCAGGTGACATCTTGTAAGGTGTTCTAAGTACTCTAACAAGGCAGGCACTAACCGGCCTTATTGTAACAAATCTCTTAACCGAGTCGCATCTAATAGTGCGTTGTAATCCTTTAACTGGGAAGGCTCCTAACAGGATGCACTTCAGAAGACTGCAGAATTTGTGAGGTCTCCTCACACTGTGCTTTTCACCCAAATTGGGTTTCCACGTGATAAATTTGGTGTCACTGTGTGATTGATTGTTTGATGTTATTTTATGCTTGAATCTGTTTAGCTTACAGTTATAAGTATACCTCATCAGATTTATTTAGAAGAAGTTTTATAGGTGTTGATTCACCCCTCCCCTCTCAGCACCAGTTGGGACTGTCAATTGGTATCAGAGCCACCAGTTTATTTTCTTTACTGCTTAACCGCGTAAAGAAAAAGTCAAGATGATGAGAAAAGGACCTAAGTTTTCAAAGGAAAACTTTACTCTGTGGTGCAACAGAATGAAGTTGTACATGAAAACCATTGGAGATCAATATTCGACTCATGTAACCACTGATTACTGTGAACCCGCTGGCACCCTGACACCTGATGAATTGAAGATCAAGACTGAGAACACGACTGCTATGGATATGATAGCCAACACATTACCTGATCATGTCTATGTTGAGATTGAAAATCTAGAATCTGCTCACAAGATGTGGGCTAAGCTGCAACTGGTATATGGAGGGGACCCAAATGTTCAAAAAGCCAAGGTTGAAAGCCTCAGAGGAAAGTATGATGACATGAGGATGAATGAAGGAGAAGATATTGAGCAATACAGCAACCAGATCAAAGAGGTGATCAACTCCATCAAGAGCGCTGGAGGAAAACTCAATGAAGAGGAGGTGGTTAGCAAAATACGGAGAACGCTCAGACCTCAGTATGCCATCAAGATCTCTGCTATTCAAGAGCTCAGATCAGTGACCATAGATCAAGTCACTCTAGACTCCCTAATCGGTAAGTTGACAGCATTTGAATTAAGTAATTTTGATAATAGCTTACCCATTCAGGAAGCAGCTTTTAAGTCTTCTATCAATACCTCTTCCACCAAAAAGGGAAGAGAAACCGGTAACTGCTCTACTAGTGAGATTGGTAATCTTGTTGAGAATCTTCTCTTATAAGAGATGGAGCAAGATGAGTTTGAAGCACTCATCGCTAGGATATTTCCTAGAGGGAAAGGGAAGTATAAAGGAAAGTTTTCTCTGAAATGCTTCTCTTGCAATAAGATAGGACATATTGCTGCAAGATGTCCAAATAATGATAACAAAGACAAGAGCAACCGGTTCAAGAGTAAAGCAAAGGAGTGTTATCTTGCAGAAGGAGTCACAGACAATGAATCTGAAGACTCTGAGGATCTAGAAATTGTATTTATTGCAATAAAAGAGGAGAGCCCAATGGTAAGTGAAATGACACCTATCTCAAGATCTCATCAGCATGATGATTGGATCATTGACAGCGGATGCACTCACCACATGACTGGTGATAAGAACAAGTTTATCAGCTTGAAGCTCAATAATAGCGGATCAATAACTTTTGGAAATAATGCTCCCTGTGCCATCAAAGGGAAAGGTTCTATTACACTCGGTAATGATGCTGTCTATGAAGATGTGTACTGGGTTGAAGGACTCAAGTACAATTTAATGAGTGTTGCACAACTGAACAACAATGGATTCCTGTTGGAATTCGGACAAGGTTCTTGTGTAGTCAAAAATCAATTTGGAGCTCATGTTGCAACTGGTAGACAGAGCAAAGGGAATCTATTCTATCTAGACTCAATGGAAGGAGCCTATCTCATAGCTCCAATCAAAGGAGAATCAAGCAAAATCTGTCTTATATCCAAAGAAGATAATAGCTGGTTGTGGCACAAGAGACTCTGCCACATAAACTTTGACAGTATTGTCAAAGTGAGCAAAAAGAAATCAGTTAGAGGATTTCCTGAGATTACAAAACCCATTAGACGTGTTTGTAAAGATTGTCAGTTAGGAAAACTAACAGGAACAAGTTTCAACAGTAAATCTTTCTCTGCTGAAAGTGTTCTAGATATTGTGTACACATATTTGTGTGGACCGATGAGAACAAAGAGCTATTACGGAGACCGGTACTTCATGCTCTTTGTAGACGACTTCTCAAGAATGATGTGGACACTCTTTCTCAGAGAGAAGTCAGAGGCATTTCACATGTTTAAAATCTACAAGGCTTGAGTGGAGGAGACCGGTAAAAGCCTAAAGTGTCTGAGATCACACAAAGGAGGTGAATACACTTCTCAAGAGTTCACTCACTATTGTGAGGAACATGGCATAAAGAGGCAGCTATCTGCACCTAGGACTCCTCAGCAAAATGAAGTAGCAGAAAGAAGAAACAGGATGTTGATTGACTGTGCAAGAACCCTATTGATTCAGAAGGATCTTCCTCATCACTTCTCGAGAGAACCTATCAACACTGCTGTCTACACACTTAACCGAGTTCAAGTCAAAAAAGGAACCGGTAAGACCCCCTATGAACTATGGTTCAATCATACTCCTAGTGTAGGTTACTTCAGAATTTTTGGTAGTAAATGTTACATCAAAAGAGATATGTACTCCGGGAAGTTTGATCCCAAGAGTGATGAAGGAATATTCTTGGGTTACTCTACCAAAAGCAAAGCCTACCAGTGTCTGAACAAGAGAACGGGAAAAATAATTAAAAGCATCAATGTAAAAGTTGATAAATATTCAGAACCAATTAAGAAGACCGGTCATAATGAATATGACAGTCTGCAAGGTCAGAATGAAGGAAATATTTTTGAGTTCAATGAAATAACAACTGAAGATGAAAGAGAAGAGCATGTAAATAGACATTTGGAGCAGGAGGCTGTACTTGAAGCTAATAGACCCACTCGTGATGATGAACAAGAAGTTGTTCAAAACCATGATGAAGAAATTGCTCAACCGGAAGAACCTGACCGGGAACAAAGACCGGTTCTCCCAACATGTCACATATCACTCAACTGATAATATAATTGGTGGCAAACATGCAAATGTCCTGACCAGGAAAAAGGCCAGAGAGAATATTTGTTTGTTCTCCTGTATAGAACCCAAAACCATAATGGAAGCTCTACAAGATGAAAATTGGGTCAAGGCCATGGAAGAAGAGATTGAGCAAATAGAAAAGAATGATACATGGGTGCTTGTGCCTAGACCATAGGACAAGAATGTCATTGGGACAAAGTGGGTCTATAGAAACAAGCTGAATGAAGAAGGGAAAGTCATAAGAAATAAAGCAAGACTGGTCTGCAAAGGGTATGCCCAGGAAGCTAGATTGGACTATGGAGAAATTTTTGCACCTGTGGCCAGATGGGGAGTAAGAATTCTTCTTGTGTATGTTGCTCACAAGAAATTCAAAGTATACCAGATGGATGTCAAGTCTTCATTCCTGAATGGAATACTGGAGGAGGAAGTTTACATTGAACAACTAGAAGGTTTCATGTCTACACAAAAAGGTGGTATGGTCTGTAAACTAAAAAAGGCTCTCTATGGGCTAAAGCAAGCTCCAAGAGCTTGGTATGAGAGGTTGCACTCATACCTCCTAACCATAGGATTCACAATAATTGGAGACAACAACATGTATCTTAAGACCGGAAAAGATGGGAACCTGATTGCTGAAATCTTTGTGAATGACATCTTTGGAGGAGATGATAGGATGAGCAAAGCCTTTGCTGAAGAAATGAAGAAAAAATTTGAAATGTCAATGATAGGAGCCATAAAAGTCTTCATTGGACTACAGGTCCATCAGCTAAAAGAAGGTATTTTTATCTCTCAGTACAAGTATGTAAAAGAAATTCTTAAGACTTTTGGATTTGAAAAATCCAAACCGATTGGTACTCCAATGATAACTAACATCAAGTTATCAAAGGAAGATGATGCAAAATAAGTGAATGAAACACTATATCGGTCCATGATAGGGAAATTACAGTATGCAGTACACAGTAGACTGAACATTGTACATGCGGTTGGCATAGTTGCAAGATTCTCTGCAAACCCCAAAGAGACACATCTGATAGCAGTGAAGATAATTTTTAGATTACTAAAGGGTACTGAGGGGTATGGCTTGTGGTTTCCTCACAAAGGAGGCTTCCAAGTAAAGATTTACACTGATGCAAATTGGGTTGGCAATATTGATGACAAAAAGAGCACAAGTGGTGGTGCATTCTTTCTCGGTGGGAGGATTGTGTCTTGGACAAGTAAGAAATAGAATTGCATTTCACAGTCTATTGCAGAAGCCGAATATGTTGCTATTGCAATCAATTGCACACAGGTGATCTGGATCAAACAACTACTGGAAGGAATCCAGGAACAGATACCTGAACCTATTGCAATTTACTGTGACAGTACAAGTGCAATAAATATATCAAAAAACCCTATCATGTACTCCAAGACAAAGCACATTGTCATCAAGTATCATTACTTGAAAGAGTTGGTACAAGACAAAGAGGTAAGATTGGAGTATGTTCCCACAAAAGAACAGATTGTTGATATCTTCACAAAGCCACTACCAAAGAGTACTTTTGAGTATCTCAGAGGTAAACTAGGGGTGATACCCCTTCCTGATCATTAGTAAACTAGCAAAGGTGATCATCAGTTCATTATGCTTCAACAAAGGGTTTCACCTCATCTTTTATGGACTGATGAAAAGGACTGCTGCTCAAAGGGGGAGCAGATTTCATTAAGGTAGTCTTTCTGACTAGCCTTTGGCATTATTGTCAAAAGGGGGAGAATTTGGCAATAAACCGGTAGATAACTAGCGGTGGCAGTAACACAAAGATACAAGCACATAGGATGGGTGACATGATTGCCCACTAAGGTTTTTCTATTAATGCCAAAGGGGGAGATTGTTGGCATTACGAGATGGTAACCAGTAAGCCTACTACCAATGCATGGCAATTATGTATTGTCATTGATTGGCAAAAGAGGAAAGAGAAAAGAGATGTTTTGTCATCTCAATCTAAGGTCTAAAGACCTAAGGAGATCTGTATGCAAAGAAACTAGTTTGGCAACCAGTGACACTATGCAAGAAAGAAAAGACTATATTTGCTCATCAAGAGCAACCGGTCACTAAGCAAAGCGCATCAGCAACCGAGTAGAGGATACAACCAAGGAAAGGATTCAACCGGTGTCAACTAGGCAACCGAGGAAAAGGTGCAACTGGTAAGCAAAGGAAGGAAAAGTGACAGGTCAAAGTTCTTACCTGTTCACAACATGAGGATCTCAACCAATCAAGTGAAGACTTCGGTATGATAAGAAGAACCGGGGAAGTCATAGTCAACTATCTGTTTAAACCAACTCTTTGACCAGGATTTACTGCAACCGGGAATTACTGCACTAAATTCGGAAGACTTTGAGTTAACATGGTGATCGGTTTGAGGCGCGTTTGAAGGTTTTAAAGCCGAAGTCTATGGCTTTAAAACAAGGAGTTATCTCATGTGAAGGAAAGATGCTTGACACACATCTATTGTTTTTTTCATAAAGCAGATAAAGCAAGAGCATGCATCGGATGTTTCCTCAGTGAATTAATACTCCACCGAGTGATGTATCTGAAGGGGATCTGTAATTAGGTCTTGAATGAGAGGTGCAATTAGGGAAAAAACTCTATATATTCTTCTGTCTGTTGAGAATATAGTTTGCCTTTATTTTGTCGAAAAAAAGAGTGAACCTGTACGCTAAAGAAGCTAGGGTGAATAGAAAAGAGAAGAAGAGAGAGAAGAGTGTGTAGAGAAGCACAACAATAAAGGAGAACACACCTGCGACGACCAGTTTTTTTTCGTAGTTGAGCATAATAGAGATCTTATCAGGTTATGCAAAGCCATTTGTAAAAGGTCAATCCTTCTATTATTTTCTAACAATTACAATAGTTAAATCCCAGTATTTGGGTGGACTTTAACAGGCCCCTTGTATCAAATCCCTTAACCGAGTGACATCTTGTAAGGTGTTCTAAGTCCTCTAACAAGGCAGGCACTAACTGGCCTTATTGTAACAAATCTCTTAACCGGGTTGCATCTAATAGTGCGTTGTAATCTTTTAACAGGGAAGGCTCCTAACAGGGTGCACTTCAGAAGAGTACAAAATTTGTGAGGTCTCCTCACACCGTGGTTTTTACCCAAATTGGGTTTCCACGTGATAAATCTGGTGTCACTGTGTGATTGATTGCTTGATGTTATTTTATGCTTGAATCTGTTTAGCTTACAATTATAAGTATACCTCATCAAATTTATTTAGAAGTTTTATAGGTGCTGATTCACCCCTCCCCTCTCAGCACCGGTGGGGACTGTCATAACTATCCTCTCAAGAAATTCAGACATGCAACATGTCCAATCTCTATATCCTTGGTCTCATCAATGGGAGAGGTCACCTGAGTAGGCGTAGTTGCATTCTGATATCTGTCATCTTTGAACTTCATCTTCTTGTTACCATTAGAACATCATGTGCTATAGGGGAAGCCATGGAAAATTCTTCAAGACAAGAAGGTTGCAAAACCGAAGCCACACTTGGGAAGAACATGAGCAAAGGAAATGGGGAAGAACAAACTTGGAAGATCAAGAACGGGAATGACTTTAAAATGATATCATTGGTGAATTTCGGATCTTGGGAAGTGCATGACAAGTTGGGAAAAACATGGGTATTTCATTCATAAATGGGAAGATATTGTTGCACTTTACATAGACATGGGAAGTAATCCAACTTGCAATTGTAATAGAGTCTTAGGGACCCGATTTCAAGTAATTTTTTAATTCATTTTAACCTACATTCGGGTTTTGGAAGATCAACTACAAGTGGAGGGAAGAACCTTATATTTTACAAGTGTAAAATATGCCTTACAAGGCCAAATCCGGGTTTTGGAAGATCTATTACAAGTTTGGGAAGAACCATTAGTATTGGATGTGTAAAATATGCACCTGAAGGCGAAATTCAGGTCCTAAGGAACATATTACAATTTTGTGAAGAACCTTCTTTTATTGTGGTAGAACTTTGCAATGATGTTTTCAAAACCCAAGATTATCAATATAATGTATAATTCGGGTCTTAGAATACATAACACTAGCTTGGAAAAACCATCATTTAACTTGTAACCCGATTTCAACTTTGAGGGGAAGAATGAGCTTGATACACATATGGAAGTTTTGGAAATGCAGTTTACAAGTGAGGGGAAGAACTAGCTGTAATCACAACTTGCAATGTGTTATTAGAAACCCAAAAATGGAAGATCACATTGTTTTCTCCATCGAACAAATTTATTGCTACCTATTTGGGAATATATTTTATACTAGAGCTTCGAACTTATATAGCCAAGCATAAAGCCCGAGCAACAGGAAAATCGTTTTCCCTCATTGGTTGAGTTACAAGAACACTTCAAGCAAGATTGGCTTGATGGAGGACTACAACCAAACATGTCTCTCAAAGGATACATGGATCTAAGGATGAGGTATCTACCCACTAGGGGTAATAGAGACTACAATAATGATCCAAGGTGGAATATTGCCAAGCTAAGCCTCCTCTTTTTTGATGGATCCAAAAAATCAACAACATCAACTTGGGTGCAAAAGGTGGACACATTTTCAATTGAATCCTATGCCTGAAGATGAAGTGATCAAGTATGCAACACTACACCTTGACGAGATTGCTCATGCATGGTGACACCATGGGATGGTTATACTAGGGAATGATCAAATCACTTCCTATGCAAACTTTATAGAGAGACTCATTAACTGATTTAATGGAAAGGACCCGAAACTCGAGGAGTTGGCGCAACTAAGGCAAGGAGGATTCATGGATAGCTATATTTTTGAGTTCTAGAGGCTTTCTGTTTTGGTGATTGTCATTTCGGAGAGGAGATTCATAACACTCTCCAAGGATGGTTTGATGGATCCATTAGGCCTAGCTCAAGGCCTTTTGCATCTTCAATGGTATTGGTGAAGGATAGGACTCTCAAGATGTTCATCGACTATCAGGCCCTAAACAAGAAGACAATCAAGAACTGGTACCCCATCCTGCGGATAGATGAGTCGTTAGATGAGCTTCATGGGGTAGTCTACTTCTCAAAGATTGATCTTCATTCCAGATACCACCAGATTCAAGTGAGGGAGAAAGATGTTCACAAGACATGTTTTTGATGCCACTATGATCGCTTCAAGTTCTTGGTCATGCCTTTTGGATAGACCAATGGACCTGCTACTTTCCAATCTTGTATGAACCACGTCTTCAACAAGTGTAGCAGTCTCTATTGGTATTCTTTTATGACACACTCGTACAAGACGTGGGAAGAACATTTGAGGCACTTGGACAAGGTTTTGGTGATCATGGAGTCATGACCATTGTTTGTGTGAGTTCAACATGATGGAGATTCTATACTTGGGCCACATCATTAGTGCACATGAAGTGCAAGTGCATCAGGAGAAGATATAGGCGATTCTTGATTGACCACCTCGAGGACACTCAAAAGTTGTGAGGATTCTTTGGTTTGTGCAGCTACCACAGGAGATTTGTGAGGGGACTTTCATAGCTTGGCGCCCCATTGACTGACCTTACGAAGAGGGGCATTTTCTGTTGGACAGAGGAGGCACAGAAGGATTTCGACAAATTGAAGGAGACTATGAGCATGTGTCCAGTTTTGATGTTTCCTCACTTCTATTAGTCATTTGTCCTTGAGTACAACGCATTAGGGGAAGGCATTGGAGCAATGTTGATGAGAATCGTCACCCCATTTCTTTTGATAGCCAAAAGCTCAAGGAAACTGAGAGGTTGTACTCAATCTACAACAAGGAGATGCTTGCAATTATACATGTGTTGGCCAAGTTTAGGCAATACTTGGGGGAAGTTTGTGGTTAGGACTGGACACAACAACCTTTGATACTTCTTGGAGAAGGATGAGAAGAAACCAAAGTGGGTGAGGAATATCCAAGCCTATGACTTCGACATCGAGTACGAGAAGGGGAAGATGAATGTGCTCGTTGATGTGTTATCCAGGAGACCTTCCATATGCTCTTTGTCCCAAGTTTCGGCTGATTGGAGGGCTCATTTATTGATGGAGAACACCAAGAATACCTTCGCTTTCAAATTGATGGATAGATTAACAATGATAGGTACGAGGAGGTGGATGATGTCATCTACTACAAGGACATGATTTTCTTGGTTCCATGGTTGAAGTTGACTGAGAAAATCTTGAGGGAGGTTTGTGAGTCACCACTAGTAGGACATCCCGGATACCTCAAGACATACATGCATATTTTTAGAGATTTTCGCGGAAAAGCCTCAAAGATGATGTGTTGCAATTCGTCAGGGAGTGTTTCACATGCTAGCAAAACAAATCTGAGCATACCTTTCTGGCGGGATTACTTCAACCCCTACCTATTTCGAATCAAAAGTGGGAGAGCATTTCAATGGATTTCATCATGAGACTTCCCAAGATATAGGACAAGGATTGCATTTATGCAGTGATTGATCATTTGACCAAGTATGCTCACTTCATCATTCCAACAAAGTTTCAAGCAGTTTAGCTTGCAGAGTTGTTCTTTCGAAATATTTCAGGTTACATGGTGTTGATGTTAGTTTTGTTCCACTACATAACATATAGCAATTGAATACTTGATATGGAATACCAAACACTCAACCCTCTCTTGAAAAGTATATACTCATGAAGAACATGAGAAAACGCCAAGGTTCCTTACACCTGTGGATACTAACTCAGTTATATTAATGTGATTTGCTGGTTAATCACATAGGCGGGCTTACGTTGTTCATTCAAAGATAACTTGGTGGTATTTCGCTTGCTCGACTTGTTCTTTTCTCCTTGATCACTTTCACTTTCAACTACTCCTACCACTAACTGCTTACTGCTCTACTACTACTCCTATGAATGAAGAAATTAGCAAATGGACGAGGATCCAACCAAATGAAAGCTTGCCTGCAGTGCTACCTCCATTGGTGCAATGATTCAAAGGGATACTCTTAGGATTTTCACACTAACACCTATCTTCCAACCCAACTTGAAGTACAAGCGGAAAGATGAAATGCATGTAGAACTTGGGAGCGATTGGACTAGATTACCACACAAGGCTTCCTAACAAACCGCTAGGATGCTAGTGGCCTAGTATATAGATCCCTATCAAACATTCACTAACATCACCATACAACTAGCCATCTACTTCTACTCTAACAACATGAAATGAAATCCTACTTTAATTTGAGAGATGAGAAGAACCATGCAATACACCAAAATGATCATGTATATCCACCATGCAAACCACAACAATGAATAGAGAACAATTTTGATAGTATTTTGGCAACAATTCTCCAACATAACTTTTTTTTACAAATGAGAACAAAATGGCCTTATATAGAGGCTCAAAATTATGAGTGGCCAAGATTAAGGGACAAAATCAAGGGCCAAGATTAAACCTTACAAACCCTAATTAGGGTTACCATCTTTCAACCAATTACATGAGGGCACCAACTTTGTGGGCCAATGAGAAAATTACAATAATCTATCAACCAATGAGAACATAGGACACTTAACATGATTTGATTGCATGCACATGAAATTGCCACCTCATCAACCTTATCTTATAAATTTATTTAATCCTTGAGATGTGAAGCCTTGGATGCTTGAGCTCATCCTTAGAAACTTTCTCATCACCACTTGAACTTGCTTGTACCTGATGTCCTAACCTTGAAAGGGTGAGGTCTCTATGCACTTGGGGTAATCTTGCCTTGGCCCCGATGGCTTGCCTGGATGTGAACCTTCTTCCAATTTGAGAGCCTTGCTCTTGGCCACCACTTTGAAATCGAACTTGACCTCTTTCAACCTTCGTCTCACTTTCCTCCTTCATTATCCTTGCCTTCCTTAACCTTCCTAGTCTTCTCTAACCTTCCTACTCGAATTTGGATTGCATGCACCCCCCCTCTGCTTCAATACTCTTGGGTTCTGGGGGCACCTACCTTGGCCGTACCTCCCTCTCAAATCTAACCAAACTAGTTTGCACGAATAGCCAAGCCTTGCCTAGCCTCAAATATCCTCAAATCTCTTCCAATCTGCAATGAAACATGCCTCCTCGCTAATGTTTTCCCCTTTGGCTAACCCTTGAATGTCCTCAACTGTTCAGACTACCACAACCTCGCCCTTTGGCATAAGCATCTGCCTCAACCATAGTGGTGCAGTGCATCTCCCCAAATCTGGATTTGGTTCGACTAGCAAAGCATCACCAACAGTCTTGCAATCAAATAGAAGAGGTAGGACCCCATGTAGAATTGCTTCCGATTTTGCACTATCCTCAGTTGCAACTCTAAATTCTCGCGAATGATCCTAGCCCAATCAAACTTTCATTTTCCATTCTCAATTCCTTCAATAAAATAATATATCCAAAGATCAAATTGTGTACCTTGAGCGGAGCCCATGACTCGGTTGTGAAGCACAATAAGATCACCATAATCCGACTTGAAATCTGGCCTGGTGAGCCTTGACGATTTGGTAACTCCCTTCTTGCCTTCCTGCAACCAATTCTTAATTGTACCATGCTCACAGTGCCAATGTTGGTGTCACCCACTCGCTTCAATTTTGAGAAGAAGGTGGTCTTGGGCATCATGTCCTCCTTGTCTTTCTTGGTATACATTCCCCTTGGATTCTTGCTTGCACTAGCATCCGCCATCCTAACCCTTATTTCTGCCTCTTCTTTCTACAGTGAGATGGGACTACACTTATCTCTGCCCCTCTAATCCTAGGGATGGAACTACCACTTATTTCTACCTCTTCAATTCCTATCACGCTACACTTATCTCTGCCTCTTCGCCTAGGGATGGGACTACCACTTATTTCTGCCTCTTTGAAAACTTATGAGATGGACTACACTTATATCTCCCAACTTCGTTCCTAGGGGTGGGACTACCACTTATATCTCCTTTCTCCAAATCCTAGATGAAAACTACACTTATATCTCCCAACTTCAAGCCCTAGATGAAATGATGAAGTGATGGATGGATGATGCAAGCAAGAAATGGGAAAAGAACCAAGTAAGAACAAGGGAAGAAATCTGCCTTACTAATCAGCCTTCACCAACAATCTTGAAGCTCCTCTTCTACACCAAACAATCACTTTTCCACCAAGGAAGAAGAAGATCAAAAAAATTTGCAATCCCCTCACCAAAATTTTGCAAATATGCCTTCCAATAATTTTTCGCAAGGCTACCCTCCAATAATTTCCGCAAGCTTCCTTTCAAAATTTTCACAAGTCCTGCCCCAAGACAAATTCGCAGGTGCTACTTGATGAATTTCGCAAGTCTCTCCTTGTCCTTCAAAAAAAAATTGCAAGTCTACCCCTTATATTGGCATTGGCAGCCCTGAATTTTGCACTGGCAGCCTCAAAATAGCAGGCTTGCCCAGATTTTTTTTGTTGCCTCTGCCTAGATTTTTCACTGCCCTTCCCTGAATAAATTCGCAGGCTGCTAGGATAATTTAGCAGCCTCCCTCTTGGATTTTCGCTAGTCCTTCAAGACAGATTCGCTGCCTCTCTTGCTCAAATCTACTCCTCAAATTCGCTGCCAAGAGAAAGGAAGAGAAGTGAATGAGATGATGAAATGAAGTGGGGGAGAGCTCCCCTTATATACCAAATTTTTCCCTCCAAAAAGCAGGGCCGACTTTATAGGAGGGAAAAAAATAAATTAAAATTGCCAAGTTTAACATGAATTAAATAAAAATAAAATTGCATGGCCCAAGGAATATGAATTTAATTTCAAAATTGCCAATAATTAATGAAAAAAAATCGCAAGAGGGCTAGGATAGAGCTGGGTTATCTTGGAGATGAAAAAATTTAATTTATTTAGCCCAAGACAAGCAAATTTCGAAAATCTTATGGGGCTGTAAGTTGTAATTTGGGATTTTCCCAAGAAAATTGATTCTATTGCATTTAATCACTACAACCTCACAAAAAAATCAAAATTTGCAAGCCAATCACAATTCAAACAATTTCATTTATTCCTTTTCCCATTTAAAATTTTGAAAATCTCCCCCTTGGCAATTTAATTAATTAATTTTGCAATCCAAAAATCATTTTGCAATTTAATTTCCACTTGGCAATTAACTTTCAAATATTTTGCAATTAAATCAAATTTGGCAATTTTAAATTTTCATTTAATTTCCATTTTCACCACCAAAAAATTACAAGATTTTCCCAAAAATATCCAATTTCACAATTAAATTTTCGAAAACGTTCAAGTTTTTCAATTTCATCAATTTTCAAAAATTCATCTAAGTCCAAAATTTGCAATTTTATCCTGCCAGATATAAAATTTTCTCATTGAATTTCATTTGGCCTAGAGACAAAATCGACTATTTAAGAAAATCAATGTTTTGCACAAGGTGAAAACAAGCAATACCCTCCTAGGCGCTTCAAAATATCCAAGGTGTAAAATTTTCATTCCAAAACCTCTGGATCACTCCAAAACTTGCTAAGGCACCCAAATACCCGGATCTAGGAAAATGTCAAGGCCTGCTCAAGAATTGGGGGTCCCCAAATTCTTCGGGGCGATGGTGTGAAAACCTCACAACACATGGGCTTTCTCAAGGAATATTGTCAGTGAAAGAATAGTAGGTTCCTTAGTGCTTTCTGGATGGAGATTTTTAGGTTGGTAGGCACTAAGTTAACTTCGAGCACTAGTTACCACTCCAAACGAATGGACAAACTAAGATTGTGAACAAATGGGTGGAGGGCTACTTCCGAAACTGTGGAAATGTAGCAGAAGGCATGGGTCTATTGGCTAAATCTTGGAGAGTACTGCTTCAACACCACCTATCACATGTCGATTGGGATGTTTCCCTACAAGGAACTCTGTGGCTTATGAGGCTACTAAATTTCTGGATTTGGCATTAGGAGCTAGTAGAGAACCTAAGGAAAATGATTAGATGCAGGAGAGTCAAGGTATCCTTTGGTTCCTCAAGGTTAATCTACAAGAGCCCCAAAATCAGTAGAAGATGTATGTGGATCGGCACTAGATTGAGCATATTTTTGAGCTTGGAGATTAGTCTATCTTCGTTTGCAGCCCTACAAGAAGTCTTCTTTAAAGAGGAGTCGAGCGAAGAAGCTTAAGCCTCACTTCTACAAACCCTGCTAGGTGATTAGGCGGATTGGAGCTCCTGAAACAATGTGTTTCATGTCTCTTGTCCCAAGAAGACTCTTGGGCAGCAAGTTACGGTTTTCGAGGAGCTTCTGCCACTTGATGATGAGCAAGCTTGCATTGGAGCCTATTGAGGTCATAGATTTTAGAGAGAAGGCTCAAGGACCCTACAATCAAGGAGTATCTTTTTAGGTGGAAGGACTTTCCGGTTGAGGATGCCTCAAGTGAGAGTGAGTAAATTTTGGAGTATCAAGTGAAATTGCTTGTGGGAAAGCAATTCCAGGAAGGGGAGACTATCATGTCCCTTCATTTAGCAGGACCAATTCATAAGTTGCACTTATAGCTCATACAGCCCCCCATGAGCTAGTAAGTGTTCCAAGGGGGCCCATTTTGGGTGGCACACTTGTGGCGCCACCTTCCCTTGGCGAGGACCTATTTCAAATTCATACTTGGTGGTGCCATTGCTTGCTAGCTGACTTGCTTGAATAATAATGCCTTGGCATCATACTTACATAAGCTTGGAGAGAGCAACATAATCATCGATCAGTTTATGAATTAATTTGTCTTTTTATTTCCTCATCAAAATTCATTGGGAGATTGCAGTTTTGGAGGTGAGATATCCTCCCTAGTTTTATATTGATCCCAATTTGGTGAGGTCTCTTAAAGACCAAGTTGGATTGATAGATTGGCAACATCATCAACATTTCATATTTTCATATCTTGCATTCTTGAGATTTGTGATCCAATCATCTGTGATTCACATTGAGAACAATTGGCATATCGGCATCAATCACAATAGGAGCAGCAATATGTGAAATTGGCATCATCCACCACATGAGAATCATATAGCAGAGCAGAAGTAAGGAGTCTGCATCACAGTAGCATACTTCCACGACAAGCAAGAACAGCATATTTCAACCTGCAGCATCAGCAGGTTAGATGCACATATTTAAATCGATGAAAGCAAGCGATACCAAGATATCTGTGATATCTTGCATATCTGCAATATCATCCATTGCCGATAACAACAGAAGCAGATCTCTGCGATATCTTACACATCTGCGACATCATCCATTGCCGATAGCATCAAGGCTATAACAGCAGCAGTATCAACAGTAGTATTATACATTGGCGATACATCTCTTGCAATTCACTGTGATATTCCAATAGTCTGGAGCAGCGACAACATCAGTGAGACAGACATACGGACACCAACACATTCGACATTTAGACATCTGTACCTCGAGCTTACATCTGTATATTGAACTTCTTGCCATCAGCATCAGTCACACTGATCTTTTCCTTCCACAACTCCCAACATGGAATAATCGTTAGTGGACCAAGATACGAGATTTCTTGAGCCATGCCTTGATTGTATTAAGCAAGCTATAATTCTCTGAATATAATTGAAATCTCAGATTGCTGGTCTGTCATTGCATATTGTCTGTTTTGTTCTTGTGTATTTAGTTTTACTTGGGATATTTCATACCTCACCATAGTTAAGAAACATCAATATTTCTTCTTTTTGATGGAGAGCGTTGTTTGAATATATTATATGGTTGAGAAAAGATCAATGACATGGATATGTGCCTCTACAAATTTTAGGAACTGCAGTTTCTGTCCAATTTCCATCTCAATTTCCTTACTCAATTGCTATTGTCATATGTATTAGTCCAGGGTAACTTCAGACTTCACCTTGTTTTGAAGATAACTCCACCGTAACAAGAAAGGACTCTTCTTTTTGAATGGAGCAAGATTCTAATGCATGAAAATATTGTGGAATGCTATGCAACAGAAATCATTTTAAAAATACTATTATAACATGGTATTGGATGTAGACAATGTAAGATAGTAAAAAATTTCAGTCCCAGAAATCCTAGGCATAGAAAAAATATAGGTGGAAAAAGTATAAAAATGATTTTGCATGTTGATATCTAAGAGAGAAAATGTGTTAGGCCCAAAGGCGATATAACATTCATTCAATTATTTAAAATCCTACTGCATGTGACACTGCATATTGCATGGTGACATGGTCAATTCTATTCTATATTTTCCCGTATATCATTTTTAAAATGGTCTTGCCACAATTCTGTATGGGTGTTTTAGGCTTATCCAAGCATACATGTAATACAAACAAAGCCAACTGTCGAAGAGAGAACTCTAATTCATTCATTTGCCATTTTAACATGTTTCAATGTTTTTATTATCAGTATAGATGAAATACCACTTCCGCCCTCCTGTCATTTAATGGATGAGGGAGAGGGGATGGTGTGCCATTTATCTGAGAATTCTATAACACTTAGAAGCCATGCCTAGAGGGCTTCTATACCATCAAAATTCAACTGGGACTTGCACCCAAGCTTATTCTAGGTGACCACCTTTTAATTATCTTTAATCTCATTAGCATGGAGCATGCCAATTGGAAACTCAACTCAGGTCATCATCATGGTGACTTCTCTGCCTCACTACTAAATAATCCAGCTATGCTTGGCAAAAGGCCAATGTTAACCACAAAGTGTCGGACACAAATTTTGCTTGGTAGGCAAGAGGTGATCCTAAAACTTTCATGCATTCCTTTTTTTTGGAATGAAAGAAACTGCAATCCTCTGCAAAAATGGCACTAAAGATGCAATTGGTTGCAAAATCCAAAAGGTATGCTAAGCCATTGTCACTTTGCTTCTGCAATGTGATGTTTTCTTTGGAATTAAAAGCTGGTAATAGACTCCTTCGAAAGCAAATAACTGCAACGTTTCTCTCAGTTTCCAGGAAGGGGGGACACAGGTTCTTAATTTTTTTCCCAAATTTTGTGGAAGGCAGAGGAAATGTGGCAGGAGAGCTATTAAAGGAACTTAAACAAACTGAAGTCAGCTGAAGCCTGAAATTTTATAAAGTAAATACAATGTGCTTAATTTGCAACGAGAATCCTACTCCTTTTAGGTTTCTTGCATAATTTTCCCTTTATGTTACCTTCGTAATTTTTATGCATCAAATGGATCATCATCAGGCTTTCCAGTCCTGAGAAAGGGGATGTCCTCTTCAAGTCCCCAGGATGTTTGGGAGATTGTAGATGTCATCTAGACCCCTGGGGACGCTTCCCTTGGAATTGTAAAATAAAGTAGCTTTTGAATGGGAAGATTATGCAAGATATTGCCATAATGATGTAATGTTGCGGATGTTTCCATATTGCTGGTTGATAAATCTATATTAGGCTTGTATCCTTGGACTAATAAAAGTTAACTTTCTAAACTCAATATTTTGATCAAGGCATTGGGCATATTAATGTTTACATACCTCTGAAAATCTCCTGCTAGGTGGATATTTAACAAAGAGACTCAAGATCTCTAAAGAGGCTTGTAACTAAACTTGAGATGAGCCTACAGGAAGCAGAGGAAGTTTACCTAGCCATGAAAGAATATTTTTGAAAAATTCGAAGTGGTGAATTTTCTAAAAATTGTCATTTCTTTCCCATACAAAAAAATACTTAGCAGAGGCTTGAGTACTTCGTGGGTCCTTTTGCCTTGTAATTGTTCACCAACATAAAAATGAGCTAGAAGTGAAAAGTCATGGAGAAATGATCGGTCATGGAAAATACTTATTGAAATTATGAATTGATTATGCTCCCAAGTATGAAAGTTCCCACAAAATAAGATTATCTAAAATTTTGATTGTGTATGATCTATTCTTCTATTCCCAAATTGTCACGTGAGTATGCAGATATAGGTCCCAGAACCAGAATATTTTCAATGGATAGAATTTATATCATATATAGAATTCTAAAATTAATATTTGGAAATATTGTATTGGATATTTTTATTTGTGATGGCTAGGAATGTTTTGTTGAATTCTAATTGACAACTAACTGACTTGCGATTTACTTTAAATTGTTAATCTGTTAAACATGGTGTCATATGTGCTGTCAGCATGACCTGATGATGTTTCCGACCATTTAGTAATTATTACTATAGAATGAGATATGTTGATTTAGTCTGTAGACAGAACTACGAACTCTTAGGCTCTTAGGTATAAAACCATTTCCTTTAGTGGCCATAAATAATCTGATTATGTTTGTGTCATTTTCTTTAAGTAATAATGTATGTCCAAGGTGTTCAATAGTCCAAACTGTATTATCATAAGCATCATTTAGATGCCAATTGTACTTTGGCCTATTTATGTTTGCATTCTACAGATCTAGTAGCTGAATCTTGTTTTAAGCTAATATCAAGTCTTATTTTGTATGTTCTAGCATTCATAAAAACAATCCTATTTTCTCTCATTTTGGTCAATATGACCTTGAGGAATCTAAGGATAAGAGATGCTTTATGAGATTTATGTGAAGTAACTTGAAGAAACTGAGTTATTCAATATAAAAATCAGGTAACATGAAATTTTCTGTTCTTTCCAAGATATGGCTCTGAAACCTGAAGCTGATGTCCTTTGGGATATGGGCTAAACTATCATCTTTACCTTTCGGCCTTTTAAAACTGGATTTCTCCAGAATATTCCTACTGTGGATGCAATAAATATTAATTAGATAAATAGAGTAATATGTAGAGAAATTAATAGAACTTTTGGGTGGATTTGCAGATGCAGAGGATGTCAAAGATAAGTCTAGTGCTGCCCAGGTTGCTGAGGTACAGGCATGGCTTAATTCTGTGTTTGAGGCTGCTGGGAAGGAAATTCCAGAATTTAAATACACAACCAGTGCTGTAGCTCACCTCGACAACGTAGCCAGGGTTTCACAGGCTCGCACACATGCAGCACAATTGATAATCACTGACCTACAGGAGAAAGCAGCAGAATACCATAGTCAAGGTAAGCTGGTAAATTCATTTGCATTATTCTTGAAGAAAAATATTCATGAGTGGTTAAGCCTTACACTGATTATCTTATTTTCAGCTGCAAGAGTGAGAGAGATCTTGGATAGTGTGGGATTAGCATTTGAGGATCTCTCTCAGAATGCAATGGCTTCAACAAAAGTAATAGGGACTGTAGCAAATTCATTGAATCTAAAGGATACTGAAATGAGCAGGTAATTTTTCTTGGCTGAATTAATTCCCATTTGGAGATGAAGGCAACAATTGATAATTTCTTCTCTTATTTGTCATTTTGATTTAGCTAGTTCTCAGCACCTAGTCTATTTGGGATTAAGCACTAATCAGCAGAGGCTATAAGGTGCTTGTTAGCTGCTCCTCCTTTGGTTCTATTTTTTCTCATGTTTAAATTTTGCTCCAAAAACATAGTTTTCTTGTAGGAATGGGAGATCTTCTTCTACGGAAAATTGATGCAGAGGAGAAGAGAGACAAAGCTCATAAGGAATCGAAAGAACTTTTGGAAAACATCCGTAAGGCTATTAGACATTTGACTCTTTTGAAGAGGTCTGGTATGCAATTGCAGTATATTCTATTTTTAGTTTTTACTTGACTGATAATAGTATATTTTGTTATTTTTTAAAATGTCATTTGTTATCCGAATTCTCAAATAAAACCTGACTTGCCACAACAGAACTGTGACTGAACTTGAAGAAGAAGCAAGTCGCCGTGAAGGCGTAATTCAGCAGAGACAACACAACTTGAAGATTATGGCTTTAAAACAAAATCAGTATGTGACACAGCTTGCGAATTTGAAGGTGTGCTCTAATATAGTATTCAAAATTGTTTCACTTGATGAATTAATTCATATAATATTCAGCCGTTAAATTGGCGTTTGATTGTAAATTAATTTGTTGTTTCGCATGTTTTATTAGACAGCATTGAACAAAGTGGGATACTCTCCTGCCATAAATCATGGTGCACTGATTCAAATGATTGAAAAACAGAAAGAGCTGGAGAGTAAAACCGAACCTGTATTAAATATTCTGCAGACTTATCAACACCTACCACCTGTATGGTTTCTCTTATGTGGCTTGCTATACATGTGCTTGTTTTCAAAATAATTAATTGGAAAAGGAAATATGTTACAATTTCTAACCTTGTAATCCTTTATATTTTTTTCAGTTCATAATAATATCTTATCTTGTTTTATATTATTTGAGCCTATGTAGTTAGAAAAGGAAGTTTAAAACAGTATCTGACTTTGTTATCTTTTGTCAGGATAAATATCTTGCTGAATTGGCCATTGAGGAAAAGAGGTGCGAGTGTGAAGCTGCGGAGAGGCATCTTGAAGATGCAGTACAGAAAGCATTAAACACCTTAAGTGAATGATGTGATACTGCATTTAGCCTTACCATCCCGAGTTAAAAGGGCCTTCCCTTGGCACCTTGTCAAGCTGATTGTTGTGTCAGCAAAAGTTTTGTATGATTCTTTTTTAAATTATGTGCTTCAAACTGTAGACAAGCTGTCAATTAGAATTAAAAGGAACGATTTAAGGGTGAAGCAATTCTTAGCAGCTCCGCTTGTGAAACTTCCCTACCCTATCGTGTAAGTAATGTGAGTAACTTCCAAAGAATTTTGTGATGCTTTTTCTGGCCATGTCTTTGTAATGTGAGTATCTTCTATAATTTTTCATGATGTTTTTTTGGCAGAACCTTTGTTCATCGACAATGTTAGAAACTATCTTTGTGTATTGATATATTTGCTTTCAGCTCGCATTGAGTAGTGGATTTTACAATTGTGGTAGTGGTAGAGAATAGTGGGTTAGGAGTTTTCGACATGAGAGTTAATATTTTATAATGAACCAGTGTCATTTTTTTGGTAAAGTAAATAAGGGCTAGTGGCAAGAATGGTGCAAATGGGGAAGCAAGCTAATTAGACTTGATTAAGCACACCTGATTATAGTAATACAAGGATTGGTGACCTCCCAAAAGTCCCAATGCTTCATATCTATAAGCATCAACTAGATGCAATGAGTGTTAAGTGGACCGTTCATGCTCATGAGAGATGGATTTGTATGAACTGATACTCATGAAGTATGGGTTAATGTCATTGGTTTGGAAACTATGCAATAAAAATCTAGATAAAATATTACAAAATTGTAGACATTACGGTGATCAAATTTTACGTGTCATTTACTATGAAGATCATTTCTATGTGTAAGGTTAGACCTATAGTCACAAAAGTCCAATTCTTCAATTACAAAAGTAAAACAAAACATTAGAATATAGTTTACTAGTTCAAAAGTGTTTGACATCACATAAGGCTTTAATAATTTACTGAATCAATTCTTGACATTTGATACAACAAATCCTAATTGAATTTTGATTTAAGTATTTGTTATTTTATTTATTTTAATATTATTATCAACCTTCATTCATTAATTACTATGACCGCTTATTTCTATTGAGTGTATTGCTTAATCACAGTCTATTCGTATAAGGTGTAATTTATTCCTACACATTTGATTGGTGAACTAGTTTTATCTTACGACCCCTAAGTCTTGATCCTTAGAAATTTATTTTTTTAAGATTTGAAACTCTATTTTTTTATGCTATTGCCTTTCCCTTGTTATATCCTCTTCTTTATTCTTTTAGGGTTTTTGTATTGAGATTATATCAAGGTCTTATTGTCATCCTCCTAAAAGACTAAAGAAAATACAGCTAATATTATTGTTAAATGTAATTTAACTTTTTTATGTGATTAGTATTGTAATGTCGTAAATTTGACCCTGCCAAAGGAAAACTATATTCCCTTGAGAACCAAATTCACAACATACATTCAAATACCTCCAAACTAGATAAACCAATGTAAGTATCCTATTATAGATGAAGAAAATAATATTTTGATTTTATAAATGGAAAGACCAAACGACAGAGTCTTTGGTCCAAATTTGAGTGTCTCGGCCAAGGGCGCCAATGTGGTCCATAGGCGTTTGCATGATGCGCAATAGTCCTATACGAACTGTGATAGAAAAGACTCGGGATATTGAGAAAATCCAAGTTTGTACTTCAAATAACCTACAAAATACAAAATTAGAAATATAATGATAAATACTATATAACAAAGATAAAATAAACAAGATGATTAAATACAAGCAAACTTTTGTGCTGTTGAACGCTTCCAATGAACTTGCACAAATACAAGAGAGGGAAAATTGTTTGGGGCTATTTGGAGACTTGCATCAGTCAAGTACCTACTTTGGTGTTTCCACTTCCACAATAGCCAGATAGATAGATGTATTAAAAAGACAAATAGATAAATGATAATGTAATAGAAACAAACCTTGGTAAATGGAGAACCCCTATTACGTGAGATATGGAAATAGAAACAAACCTTGCTAGTGGAGGAAAACCCCTATTGAATAAGATAAATGATAGACATGTGATGTGAAAATCCCAAGATTCTCAAAGACACAAGAGAGATAGGAAGATATTATCGAAAAGCTTGAAGAAGCCAAGAGAGCTAGAGATATTGATGTGAAGAAAAATGTAGCTAGTAATAGACTGCTGTAGCAAAATGAGAGAACACGAGGATGCCAATATTTAGAGAGAGAGAGAGAGAGAGAGATTTGAACATCAAGATAACAGTGGATTAATATGCAGTGCACAAACGCCTGTGTGATGTGCTAGTGTCTAGGTGAATCATACTAAAAATGACATGTGGCAAGGACAACACATGGTTACTATGAAACTAACACTGAAATATGGTTGCTAACAAGGACTCTGAGCATCCTGAGAGGTAAAAGGTTGATGCAAGGGCTCAAATGGACCTACACAAATGTTAGGGGAATGGACACTAAAGTGGTTAGAAAAGTGTGGCCTAAATTGCGAACGGGGATATGCAATTTTTGACTCTACATTTTTCCCCCACTTTAGCGGGCTAATGAATCTAAAGGAAAACCTGTTGAAAACAAATAACATCATGATAGCAAAAGGATATTGTAGAGGATGTAGGCAATTGTTTGACCCAAGGAAGGATGTCCCCAGGGTAAAGTCCTACAAGATAGATGCATTAGAGAGAAAAACTTGTACAAGACAACAAGGTTAGTGCATGAGATCCAAAAACCCACGGGGTTAGAGAAAATAAGAACACACAACAAACAAACTAAAGCTTTGGATCAGCAATGTTAAAGAGACCTTGATGAAAAAGGTTGTCTCAATACAATGCGTTGTCCCCAAAATACAAGAAACAAGAACTAGAGGAATTCTAAACAAAGAGAGAAGAATTAAGGATTGATTGCCTCAAGGAAGAATGCAACCAATAGATAGAAAAGAAACCAATGTCGAAGAGACACCACATGACTAAGACACTAGCTTGCTCTATTGATAGAGGTTGTGCAGATGATCATTATTAGTAGCACCAAACCCGATATGGAGGAAAGCAACTATCGAAATAGACACCCAATGTAACCAACTTTGCTAGGGAAGAGGACCATTATCAAGGAAATACACTGGTATGGGTAGAAAATTGTGTTATGTTATGTAGCCATACAATAGGGAAATTTTGATGTTCAAAAACTGATGCAATACTACAAACAACCGACAAGGCTCAACAATACCATGGGACTACAACACAAGAATTTCATGTACAACATGTGGGAGATTTGGACACAGTAGCAAATTGCATATTGATGCATGGTAGAAATAATAAAAGATCACAAAGAACACCTAGACTAGCATGTTTCCATTGTCATAAGGTAGGTCAACTAGCCAAAGATTGCAGGTACCAAGATAAATCTCCAACTGAGGAAAAGAAAAATGAAACAGCACAAGTGAATGTTGAAGAAATAAGAAACCAGATGAAGAAAATATGGACAAGGAAGTCTCTAGATGATGGAACATTATTTGGATCATTCAATGGAACCTCATCCTCTAGAATGGGTGCATCTATCTTCATCTAATCAGTTAAAGGTACAAGTAGGAGCTATGACTTAAATTTCAATCATAAATCGGTTCCTAACATTTGTGTAGAGATCCATATAAGCATATTTAGATGCATTTGGACATATATTGTGAAGTTACTATTTCATGGTTGATCGGTGAAAGACAATGTTATTTTGTGTCATTCGATAAAAGGAAGTATAGTTTGGTGATCAGTGAAAAGGGAGTCAATGACATCATTAATTACTAAAATTCTAGCCATTAGAAACCCTAATCGATGAATAGGTATAAACAGACCCCTTTGCTAGTCATTTCTACCTAACATTTTCAAAGAGCATTTGAGTGCATTACAGAGTTGATTCGTGTAAGAGCATTCAAGTGATTATTGAGGCAATTCTAAGCAGATCCAAGCACATTTGAAAGTATTTGAGTGATTTATGGTGTATGCCCGAGTTGTGAAAGCGCGACCGAGTTGTTTCGCACAAAACCCTACTTCAAGAAAGTGGTTATACATCTGAATCGATGGCACCTAAGGTACAAAATATTGTTTTTGTTGAGAAGTTTGATCCTTTCAACCCTAAATACAAGCTTCCTCCTGCAAAATCCATTGAACCAAACAAGATGGGAGCTCTCTCATCTATTCCACCAAGAGTCATTTTAATCGAAGATATTTGTGCTTTCATCCATTGCAAAATTGAGGAAATTTGCTAAGTAGATATTGATACATCTTTCCAGAGTCTGTGCAAGAATGGAAAATTGAAGGATGAACACATCCACCTAGAGACTAATGGTTTAATGCATGCCCTGCATATTCTGAGTGTATTCAAGACCGAGTGTATGAGAATCATATTGAGTCGAGTCCACAATCACTTTATGTGGTTAGATCAACCAGTCAAGATCACTAATGGTGTTCTACACACTGTGACTTGATACCCAATTAGTGACAGATTGAAGGCAAACAAGAAGACCAACAAGAGTAAGTTATGTGAATTGACACAAGCTAAATGGGATGAAAGAGGTCTTAAATTATCAACTGTGGAAGATCTTGAACTATTGCATGTAATGTCATATCATACCAAATCTTCCAATCTTCCCAAGTGGATAGTGTACCATGTGGAGCTGTGGACTTAGCATACAAAATTGTCAAGAAGGATATGAAGATTGATCTATGTGAAATTTTGTTGAAGCAATTTGATGAAAACATGAACACTATTCAAAAAGAAAAGACCAACACATTGAAGTTTAGTTCTCTATTGGTATGTATATTGTGAACTACTTCCAAAAATTCTTTCCATCTATCAGTAATGTAATTTGGAATGTGAAGAAATCGATCATCTATTAGATTAATGAGTACATGCAGAGTTTAGGAGATAATTTTGATATTGTGATGAATGATTATTTCACTAAGTTTCAAACAAGAATGTATAAGAAATTCAGAATTCCACCTCAATTAGTGGAAGATCACCAAGACACTATATGTTTTGAAGTTGATACTGACACATGTATTGTGAAAGTTGTTGATCCAAGGACTATCTGGCTACAACCGATGGGACTTATGAGGAAATGAAGGAAAAGATAAAACTAGGTATCTTGATACCTAAGGCTCAAAGGAAAACAAGTAGAATGATAAGTGATTTATCAAAAAAATCTTGGAGTCAGTATTGAAGAGGATGAAGCGGGTCCATCTGAAGTCAAGGGAAAGAAAAAAAAAGTGAAAAAGGAATCACCAAGCCCTAAGGGATCAAGACCACTGACAAGGTCTACAACTACACCAAGGGAGAAGAGGGAACCTGGGCCTGAGAAGCCGAACCCTAAAACTTATGTGAGAGAAAAGAAAGCATCTACCACACCAAGAAGAAAGCTAAAATTGCAAGAGGATAGTGATAGTGATTCTGAAGATCTAATTCAATTCAAAGTTGTGTAGAACCAGCCCTCAAAACCAAAAAATTTAGATGAATTTATAGAGAATCTTAAGAAGTATGGAGGGTTTGGAGGAATTAAATATGGAAAGTATAATACAAGAAGTGATGAAGACAAAGAAAAGATAGAAGAGCTGGTTGTTTTCGCATTGCATAAATTCAGGAGTATACCTGTTGAAATTGGCAACCGACTACCTATTGAACTCTACATCTACAAGAAGATTGATGCAAGATGGAAGTATGAAATGACATATAAAAAGCATATGAGAGAAAGATCCATAGCAATAAATGTACCCAAGATCAAGGAAGCACTGAAAAAGTACTCTAATAGATTTCTTGTCAAAGGAAGATCATTAAGGATCATGGTCGTAGAACTAGAAGCAGTACAAAAAGAAACTGATGAAATATGGGGAAAAATCTTCTTTCCAGACCAGTCAACCAAGAGTGAGGTACACCAAGGTAAGTCAAATCATATTGACTTAACACAAGAAAAAAGATGAAGTCATCATTGAATTTATCACAGACAAAGACCTTGTTGAAGAAATCAGACAAGATGAAAATGTCATGGACACCGAGCATATGGACACTAATGATACAACTACTACTAAATTGATGAATGAAGATCTAGTACTACAACAAGTACTTGATTTTCCTAAGATTCATGAAGCTATTTTTGAAGTTGTCAAATATATTCCTACATATGCAGAGGATGAGTCCACCAAATAGCAAAAGGAGAACGAACAGGAAGTAACCGAGGAACCAAAGGAAATTGGGACAAACAAGGTACAAACTACCAAGTAGTTGACTTCTACCGAGACTACAGGACAATAACAACAAAGAAAGAAACAAAAGGAGAAGCAAAAGGAGTGGTAAGAAGGAAGAAAAGAGGAGAAACAAGAAGAAGAGAAGGAAAAAGAGAAACGAGAAGAAAAGAAAGAAGACAAACAAGAAGAGAGAAGAGAAGAAAGAGCAGAAGAAACTAGAACTGAGACCACATCTGATGTAGTGAAGGCATCATGTTCCCTAAAAATTTCTACTAGTGAAAGCATTCAAGTTGAGAAGAAGAAGAAGAAGACAAAGAAAAGGAAACATGATAAAACCAAAATTAACTTGAGCCAACCGATTATAATACCCAAGGTAGATATCTCTTTAATAAGCTCAAAAGAATTATTTGAATTCAGAGATCTACTAAAAATGAAAGTATCCCAAGTTAAAATGTTGGCTAAGAAACAAAAGACGGATGTGTTAGAAAGTGTCAAGGATATACCACAAGAAATTATTCCTGATGCAAATATCAATGAGAAGGCCAGTCTACTGAGTCAACTGGAGGAGTTGGTGAAGCAAGTAAAATAACTTGGTACAAAGATCATTGAGTATCTAATGCAAATACACAAGAACAAAATGGAGCATAAAATTATTGAGGATATATTGAAGAATGTTGCATTGGACAAGGTAACACTTTTTGAGTTGATCACAGCATTGGAAAATAAATTGCATAATATTCTTTCATTATTTCATAAGATTTGTTTGATATCAAATTTCACTAAGGAGATTAGAATGAAGGATGATTCTGTTGAGAAAGAGATAACCGAGAAGCTGATAAATGTTACAACTGAGCTTGGATCACTTCAAGTTTATTACCTAAGGCTAAAACATCTGATGGGAATGCAACATGAACTTAGAAGAGAAGAGAACAAGATAAGAATGGAACTTCTTGAGCTGCAAGCAATTTTTATTCCCCAAGTTGAATCATTGCAAAAACATATACACAAGGCCCAATAATTGGTCAATACCCCCTATTGGTTCCCAAAACCACAAATTGGAAATCTAAGAGCTTGTCGATTCTCCAATAGGATTCCAAATCAGTTCTGGCCAACGAACGAGAATAATCCAAATTCCCCTGCACTTTAGGCTTTGCTACACCTAGGAGGGTAAACCTTCACCTCAAACCTGACCACCTTATCCAAGGCTTTTCTATAGCGAATTTAAGCTTGTGAGTTCTCTGGTTGGCAAAAATTCTCAAACTCAATCAGTATAAAGTTAAGCAATTACTTGAAATGATTTTAATGTTTGTGTAAGGTTTATCAATAATTGATTAGATACTTGCAATAAGGAAGTATATAGATTTATGACTTCAATTAATAACTCCAATAATTATATTCCAATGATTTTAATTGACCAGTGCCTTTGTTTATCCGAGTGATAGAGTCAACTATAATAAGGATTATTACATAAAACTTTATGAGACAATATTTATAAAAATATCATCAATTACTCCTAATCATTGCAAAAGACAAATCTTATATGCAATTGTCCGTTAGTCCAAAAGGAATCTAACTTCTCCGACTGGAAGTTCGATTAGACATAAATAATCCTGAAACACATATATTTCACACTATCATGATTGTTGAACAAAGAATGCAAAAAAATATCCAATGCAAAAATAAAACTCTGTCAGAATAATTCAATAATCTATTTATTGATCACAAAGGACAAATCCACATTTTAATTGCAATCTCTTTGCCTTGAAAAAGGGACCTTTTATTTATTATTAAAATATAACATTAAAATTTATATTAAAGTCATGCTTTAATATTTAAATATTCCCTTACAAATATTCTTCTTCTAATTGCTTATTTGAATCTGTCCCTCTCTCTACATTTTACATTATGTACATATATATGTGTTTGAGTGGCTTTCACACCTCTTTAGGGTGAAAAGACACAACCCTTATTACAAATTATTTTGAAAAACAATAAACTAACTAAAAAATAACTACCTAACTTTCAGATTTGGGTCTGGTTGAAAAACCAAAACACCTCTTGGAAAGCTAAGAGTTTTTTCGGAGATAGGAAATTTGATTTCACGAACTAGGTCATTTTTAGATTTTTAAAATGTGACCATCTTCAGTCTCTGTTGGCATCATCTTTGAAGCAGGTCAAAATTCCAACATTTTCTGAAGGCTTCAATTAGTTAGTTCTATTTATTTGTGTCATAAAGCTTCCTTTGATTTTTTAGTGTGGAGGAACTTTCTTATTGATAATGGATTTGGACTCTCAAAATTTAGGGTACCACCACCCCTGACATCAGTGAAATGAATAGTAAGATTGGATTAGCTGTAGATATTGGTGAACAAATTGTTGTACTATAGACGTTGAAGGAATCATGGGAGACATCACTGGATGATGCAAAGAAGATGTACAAACATATTTCTGATAAGATTCAAGCACCTTATCAAAGTAAGTAATTTTTTTAGCATATTTTTCAAAAGGGGGGGATATGTGTGTGTGTGTTGTAGAGTTTGTACAGTATAGAAAAGGAAGATATATAGGAAGTATTGTCACAAGGGGAGTTGTGGAGATTTATGGAGTTATTGGTCATAATTTTGAGCAAATTTTGATTAAGGACAAAATTTTGAATGACTTCAAAGTTTTTAACAAAAATTCCAAACTAATGCCAAAGGGGGAGATTGATACTCCTAAAGAGTTCTTTTTTTGTCATTAGTTTTGTAAAAGTCATATTGGAGAGTTAAAGTTAGTCGGTAAAGCAAATAGACAGTCGAGACAATTTTGGTAAAGGAAAATGAGTGATAGGCACCAAGAAAAGAAAGACAGACACCGAGCAATTCATGATAGTTACCAAGCCGAGATCACATGTTACCGAGAAAGAAAAAAATGTGTTACCAAGTAACACAAGCTGACATAACAGATTATGGCAGATACATTGAACCTAGACACCGAGCATAAAACATTTTACTATTTTCAAGAAGATTGTTTAGTAAAATATTGGGAATGTAAACAATATGATTGCACATGATTACAAGGTAAGATCCACCAATGGAAAATGAATGGAATATATATATTGGAAATGAAACCAATCCTACCACCGTTTAAGGAGAATAATCTAGAACATTTCCACCATTTCTAGATCAAGTATATAAAGGATAGAGTATGAAGATGAGAAGATGATGAGTGTGAGAGCGAATGATGAGAAGTTAGAGAAGAATGTGAAACTGATTTGATGGTGATGAAATACTGATGTGAAGTTACCGAGTAACAGAGAATTTAGAGAAGAAAAGATAAAGTGAATCATATTTGAGGTTACCAAGTATAGAAACTAAATTGTGATTGAAATGTACTGAAGTATAGAATGAGGTAAAATGTTATTAAGCACGTTGAGTCTAACAATGCATTACTATAGACAGATTTAGTACTGAATTATATTGTATTCAAAGTTGTAAAATCCCAGTATTGGGTAGGCCTTAATAGGTCTTATTTTGTAAATCATTTAACAGGGTACATCTCTTAGATTAGAGATTGTAAAATCCTTTAGCAAGGTAGATTGTATAAGTCTTTTGTACTCCTAACAGGGTAAGCTATCAAAAGTAGCTAAACATTGTAGCTCTAACTGAGCAACCTTTTTGCTGCAGTAGTGAAGGATTGTGGGTACCATACCCATCATAATTTTTCCCTTTGACCAAGGGTTTCTGCGAGACCAAAAATCATTGTGTTATGAGTTATGCTTTCATGTTTTGATTTCTATGTTTGACAATGCTACAAGAAAAGTTTTCAATTCAGTAAATGGTCAAAATAGTTGATAAAATTTTTCATAGTACTGATTCAGCCCTCCCCTCTCAGTACTCAACTTTTTGTTATAAATCCAACAAGTGAATCATAAGGAAAACTATATTATAGATGAAAGAAAATAGGTTGTCTCCTAATGATAAAAAAATAATTATGAAAGGAGTCCAGTGAATATGCCTTTTGATAGATGTGTAGTGAGTAGCCCAGATAAGCTTTATAGAAAAGAATTTATGAAACTATTGCTTGATGTTTTATATGTGAATTGTAATTAGCACTTAAGTTGTATGGAATTAATGATATATTGTAGTTGGTTAAGGATGTCATATCTCTATAAATGAGATAGTTGGAAAATGTATAGAATGGATTTAAGTTAAGGCTTGCATTTTTCCTTGAAAGGAAAGTGTTAGGAAATCATATGATGTTAAATGAAATAAATGGTGTTCCTATCTCTACTAGAGTGAAAGTACAAGTTCAAGGTTGATATAATCCCATAGAGTAAATCAAAAGATTACATACAGGTTAGTTGAAAAAGTAGGACTATCCTGTTTCTTAATTAATTTATGAATATTTTGGATAAAAAATTTACATGAACCATTCCAACTATTTGAAAATTAATTGAATATTGGGCTTGTTCTTATAGAAAAATATAGAATATAAATTTATGTGAGCAATAATATATATCTTATTTAAGAAGAGAACCTTGATGGTAGAAAGTAAATTGTGCATTCTAAAAGACTATTTAAAGAAGTATGTACTAAAACAAATGATATGTTTTGAGTATCTACCATGTTTTAGTTTCTTGGATCAAAGTAAGTATGGTGCCTCATACCCATATGTTATTTTCCTTATAGAAAACTAAGAACGAGAATTTTGGGAAGTTTCCCTATTTGTATGTCTTTTATTATTTTGTGTAATCTCTATAAGCTAAGAATGCTAATGGCATAAGAAGGGAAGCTAAAAGGTCTCAAAATGACCTAGTAGGGGAAATATATACTCTTGTGAGTTATCTTACCCACCTTTCAGGAGTTGAGTTATCAAACTTAAAATTTTGTTCCCTTATGTTAACCTTAGCATATATGAATTTTATATTAAGGAAGTTGAGAATTTTAATTGGTAAATCCTATTATTTTAATCTTTAGAAAACTTGAGTAATAATTAATGTTAAAGCATACTCTATTTTTAGGAACCTTGTTGATTTACTCATTACCTAAAGTATGAGAATTATAAATTTGTTCTATGCATTATGATAACATTTTTAAATGGTTCTTAATGTTGTAATAAGTTAAGCTTTGCCAAAATTATGTATGTAAGAAATGAATATGACCTTGGGTAAGAATGAATAAAATTATTGCTAATATCTATATAATCTAGGACTTTCTAACTTCCAGGAGTAAGTCAAATCCAAGGGTGGGAGGATGTAATGCCCCTCTAACCCTAGCAAGTATTTTGGAGAACTAAGATGATGGGATTCTCTTTGATTAAGTTTAGATAACGTGTTCATCTTCATGCTAGTTAAAAGTATTTTATTTAATTATTATTTTTAAAAGAATTTAAATATTGTTTTTTCTCATTATGATGAAGGGTGCTCCCCTTAATACCACAAACACATAACATAAACATAGAAACAATAACAATATGCAAGAACAGAAAATTGGCTTCTTATTATCTCCACAAATGTGGAATTACAAACTTTCAGAATTACAATATGCAAAGCCACATGGGCATTCCCTTACAATATTCTGTAGGACAAAGCCTCGAATCAATACCCAGATCTGCTACCCAGAACTGTCCTGAAAACTGCCTAAGACAACACTACAGACCTTTCTTATATAGGCAATTTCCACCGCTCGAGAAGGTTCCAGAAATTTAGCCCTTTAGGCCGACTAGACATAGAATTATTTATTTTTCACAATTATTACAATAGGGTCGGCTCAAAAGAAATACAAAATATGATTTTAGGTAACCCAACTTCTCGAGGCCATAACTTTCTAACCGTAGCTCCGTTTTTCCATTGTAACCACTTTTTGAAAATGCCATGACGAGATCTACAGCGCTTGACATGCGCTAGCGCTAGTCAGTCGGGGGTCGATCACAATTCAGAGCCTGTAAGGCCTTCAAAATTGACCTGAAAGATTTCGTACCCAAAAACCTCAATAACTTCACCAATACTGATGATGTGGCAATGAAACTCAACTGGTAGGCTGGAATGACTGAGATGAACCTCCAACTGTGAAATCAAAACATTCTGAGATCATATGACCAACTTACTAAAAATAGTAAGTTTCCATAAATAAAAGCTCTGTACAAGATAGCCCTTATTGAAAAGCAAACATAAATATTTTTGGGTGATGCAAGATTGCTCTTACACCCAGGAGGCTCCTGCATCACATTACTAATGACGATTCACTCCATTTTTGTTGTGTTACTTGATTATGATTATTTTGGGCTAACAGTACTAACCCAATTGTGCTTTAGTAGGATATTATCTTATGTGCTTGTAGGATGAGGGGAGGCAGTCGTAGTCACTTCTACGGGAGATCTACACAATGTTGCACTCCTTCCTTGTTTGTTACATTTTTCTTATAAATATATAGATGTGTGTATTTTTTGTATCAATGATACAGGAATTTGTAGGTACTAGACATCGACTCCACCTGGCTACACAGGTCTAAATGTGCCTTAAAATCTTTGAAAAGTTGTTGATCTAGAGGTAGCATCAAGGTTCACACAACTATCCCTTAGACATAGGTTCCTATTTAGAAAGTTCACCCTATCTTGGGTTGGGCATAGTCCTGGTCTTTCTTGTTGGCCTTTCACCTTTTGTTGGTTATGATTTGTTCAGTTGATTTTGTGTCTATCATTCATGTTAGTCATGTTTTGGGTTTTGTGACTCCTTTTTATGTTAGTATGCATGTGGAAATACTTAGATGTGATTATTTTATGATGTGTTGAGATAGCTATATATATAATGTATTTATATGCCATATGATCATTGTTAATATATATATATATATATATATATATATATATATATATATATATATATATATATATATATATATATATATATATATATATATATATATATATATATATATATATATATATATATATATTGTTAGAATTTTGGTATCACTCTGATACCATATAATAATTTTCCTAAGGCAAAGAATAAATGCCAAGATCTAGAAGCTCAATAGATAGCACAAGAGAGATATGAAAAATGATCAAATAATTGATTATAGCCAATTGACTTGAATACAAAGTAGCAGTGCCTGAATATATAGGCAATGCAATAAGACTACATGATAAGGAGATAATAAGCTATCAAACTCATTAGGTGGAATCACATGTCCACCAAAGGTGGATCATCCTCCATTGTATATCAAAGTTTGTGCAACATGTGCAACAATGAGAGGATGATAATGTGATAAAAGCACTAAAGGTAGATCTCACACACAAAGAGGTATGAGATGATAACTATCATCATGTAAAGTGGAATTTCTCCTAACCATGTGCTAAAATGAAATGCAAACTCCTATGTGTCACAATGACAACTAATATGCAAATGCATTATCCTATGTAATGTCCAATATAGTATCTGCATATTTTGGACTGACAGGACTACTACTTTGTTATTTGGGTTATATCTTTGGACTATTTCATTTTATGATGAGACAGTTGAGCATATCTATATATTTTGTTAAATAGAACTTATTATGGAGATAATGAATGATTTGGCATAATGATGAATGATTAGAGATGAACTAATTGTGAAATGTCTCATACTTTATTTATATATTTATGTTTATGATGGATCTAACCCTGCTAATCCCATTATGTTTTGATGATTACACTGTTTGATGTGAGTGTAGGATGAGGAGAGGCTATCGTAGTTACTCCTATGGGAGATCCACATGATGTCGCACTCTCCCTCCTTGTTTACCACTGTCTGTTCATATATATATATATATATATAATTCAGCTAATTCTGCAGTTCGATAAACATAAAATACTAAATTGTCTACGTATTTACTGATTACTAGTTAAATGCTCATAGTGATTACCGACCAAATCAAATATGCAACATGTAAAGTATGATAACCAAACAATCACCACATAAACACATAACACAAATATTTAATGTGGAAACCCTGCAAAGAGAAAAACCACCTAGGACCGGTAACCCAAAAACTTTTCACTCTTTTGAAGTGAGCTTAGTGAAGACACTATAAGGTGTGACCTTGTTAGAGGATTTAACACTAACAGTTATCGTCCAACCAGCATTCACTATGGGGTTGACAGGATAATAATGTACATTCTATGAATGACATATAAGACTTTCAAGTTCACTCGGTTAAGAGATTTTATCTATTTACAATTATTAAACTAAAATAGTAGGTGATCTGATTACAATACAACTTAATTTTGTAGATGTTTAGATCAATTCTAAGACCATAAAATCCTCTGATCAATATTTCTATTCAGTTCATCAACATTCAATAACTTACTGTCCCTTGGTAAAGCTCTTTGACGCTCGGTATTGTTCTGTAGTTCAGTTCTTCTTCAACCAGTATGCTCAGGCATGCATGAAGCTTTGTTCACACGATATCTCTATAGTCTCCTTCTTTCGGCATCCATTTCACTATGAAACCCTAGTCTCTTAAATAGATAAGTAAACCATTTTTTTTTCATCTATCAAATTTTGTCGCTTAAACCTTCCTTGACAGTTGTGTCAATGACTCATTTCAATTCCATCCTTTAGATCTTCTTCGAATTTTGTTAGTCGTAGATCTCATAAAAAACTTTATCTTTCCACCTCGTAATTATACACTTTACAGCTCATCAATTTATGTCAGCTAAACTAATCATTTAGTTCTTTTGTCCATACTCGATTAACAAAGAAATGTGTCGGTGAACACAAGCTCAGTTGAAACTGTCACTCATAATACACTACACTGGCTCAGTGTATACTGGAATGCTTCATTAACCGATCGCACTCCTTTGTAACATTTTTCTTCTATCTTCATAACAGATTAATGCAACATAATCAAGTCAACAATATGAAGTCATGGACTCATCAATAAGTTACCAAAAGTATTCCCTATCCTCATCTATCGTATCCATCTTCCTCCATGTAGATATCTCGGTTCTTCATCTTTTCTCTCCTCTTTACAGATGTCTAGATATTTGCAACTCCCATGATAAGTACCGTCAAAACTAGTTGACATCAATGACAACAAAATGACTAAATTAATTATCCTACATAACAATTCAGTGCTCGGTGATCTCTAATCACTTGTAGTTCATCAATCAAGTTATCAATTAGTTGTAGTTCATCAATCTCTCCCTTTGGCATAGATGGCAACTCAAGCAATATTAAATATACCATACACATACCAAACATGTATTCTACAACTCAGTAAGAAAATGTTGTAGCTCGGTAAGCTCTCCCTAGCTTAATATGTTTAATCACTACGTTACATGATAGCTTTGCAAATGCAGACTTTCCTCTCCAGATATGATCTTTCTAGTTCTTAGGTTCCTTCTTCTCTCAGCAACAAATCTTCAAAACTCTCCCTGACTTTCTCTGATTGTCTCTCCCTTATATAGATGTTCCAGTAATCTCCTTGGTTATCATATTTTTTATCTCTCCCTTTGACAACAATGCCAAAGAAACACATAAACAAACAACTCTATATTAGCCATGTGACTCTCTATTGTCCAGTGCATACAATGTATCTTGTTATACTGATATGCAAATCACTGTTCCTGAAATCTTTCACAACCTTAGACAAAATCCAAAGTGTGAACTATGTTGCATCAACATGAGTGATCTTCTGATAAGATTAGGTTGATGTAACCTCCAGATCACATTAGTGACCGGTAGATAGGGGATAGACCCCAAGTCTAGTCCTCAAGTATTAAAAAGTTTCCTTTGGTAGAGGCTTGGTAAATATGTCAGCAAGTTGCTCTTTTGATGTAACATATTCCAGTTTAACTTGCTTCTCCTATACTTGTTCTCTTAAGTAGTGATACTTAATAGAGATGCGCTTGGTCTTTGAGTGCATTACAGGATTTTTAGAGATGTTTATTGCATTTGTGTTGTCACAATATATAATCACCAGCTCAGTGATTACCTCATTCATCCCTTCCAAAACTTGCTTAATGTAAGCAATATTTGAATAGTTTGTAGCAGGAGCAACATACTCTTCTTCGACAGTTGACTAAGAAATACAAGGTTGTTTCTTACTTGTCCAAGTAACAAGTCTTTCACCAAAGAAAAATGCTCCTCCGGTGGTACTCTTTATGTCATCTATATTTTCAGCCCAATCTGCATCAGTGTAGACTCTTAGTTCAAACTTCCCTTCCTTAGGATATCATAATCCATAGTCCTTTTTTTTCTTTAGGTATCTTAAGATTCTTTTTGTTGCAACCATGTGTGACTCCTTAGGATTTGCAAAAAATCTAGCAACAATTCCCATAGCATGGGCAATATCTGGTCTCCTATGCACTACATACATCAACTTACCAATCATAGATCGGTACAATGTCTAGTTCACCTATGTGGATTCATCATCTTTAGTCAGTTTGCAGCCTATGACCATTGGTGTTCCAACTGATTTAGCATCTTCCATGCCAAATGTTCTCAATACTTCCTTTATATACTTTGATTGTGTGATGAATATTCCATCATTCTGCTGAATAACCTGCAAGCCTAGAAAGAACTTAATCTCTCCAAACATAGACATTTCAAATTCTTTTCGCATCTCATCAGAAAATGATTTATAGATATGATCTTGTCCTCCAAAAATAATATCATCCAAAAATATTTCAGTAATCAAAATTGTGTCATCAAACTCTCCTTTCATATACAAATTGCTATTCTCACTAGTTCTAACAAAACCAATACTTAACAAATAAGTATGAATCCTTTCATACCAGGCTCTAGGTGTTGCTTTAAACCATATAAAGCTTTATGTAGTCTACCTACCATGTCTTTCTTGTCTGGATCAACAAACCCTTCTGGTTGTTTGATGTAGACCTCCTCTTCTAGTATCCCATTCAAAAAAGAAGACTTAATATCCATTTGATAAACTTTAAACTTCTTATGTGCTGCATATGCAAGTAACATTTGAACTCCTTCTAGTCTAGCAACAAGTGCAAAATTCTCACCATAATCTATACCTTCCTCCTGTGCATATCCCTTGCATACAAGTCTAGCTTTGTTCCTTGTAACCTCTCCATTCTCATTCAGCTTATTCCTGAAAATCTATTTAGTACCGATAACATTCTTATCTTTTGGTCTAGGTACTAAGGTCCATGTCTTGTTTTTCTCTATCTGTTCTATCTCTTCATTCATTGTATTTACCCATTCTTCATTCTCCAATGCAATCTTAACATTTTTCAGTTCAAACTCACAAACTAAGCATGTACCTTGTCTTAACTTACTTCTTGTCATCATGCCATCTTGCTTGTCACCAATGATTTGGTTCTCAAGATGATGTCTTCTGAAAAATCTAGTCAATACTTGATCTCTTCTTTGTTGTTCATCCTGTTTAGGTTCATGTGCTTTCTCAGTAGCTCCTTCTTGATCGTCGGTTTCTCTTTGTTGTTCCTCGGTGTTGTTTTCCCGATGTCCGGTTGACATAGTCTTCGACTTCGGTAGGTACTCTAATTGTTCAATGTAAGTGAATCTACCATAGTCTTCTAGCTCCCTAGTGCTTTCTTCACTGTTCTTTGTATCAAATTCATCAACCCTGACATTAGTACTTTCAATCATTTTATTAGTAACTTTATTTGGACACTTGTAAGCTTTTCTTTTAGTGGAATATCCAAGAAATATCCATTCATCCCCTTTAGAGTCAAACTTTCCATTTCTTTCATCTTTCAGAATAAAACATTTGCTACCAAAAATTTTGAAGTAACTTACAGTCAATTTGTGATCAAACCATAGCTCGTAGGGTGTTTTGTTTGTACCCTTCTTCAATTGTACTCTGTTCAGAACATAAACAAATGTGTTGATTGCTTCTCTCCAGTATGTCTGAGCCACATTGTTTCTATCATTAGTGTCCTTGCACAATCAACAATTGATTTATTCCTCCTTTCAGCAATACCATTCTGCTGAGGTGTTCTCAATGTAGAAATCTATCTTTTTATACCATTCTCATTACAATAGTTAGTAAATTCATCAAAAATAAATCCACCACCTCTATCAGATCTTGAGCATTTCAATTCCTTCCTAGTTTCTTTCTCTACCTTTTCTTTATACCATTTAAACATCTTAAATGCCTCTGATTTCTCTTTTAAAAACATCACAGTCATCAATCTAGTGTAATCATCAACAAATAGAATGAAATATCTATCTCCATAGTAACTTTGTGTTCTCATGGGACCACATAGGTCGATGTGAACTAGTTCCAAAATTTTCTTTGTTGAATAGTCTTTACTCTTAAAACTAGATTTTGTCATTTTACCCTTTTGACATTCATGACACATAACATGATCAAGCTTTGCTAGGCTAGGCAAACCTCTAACCTTTTTCTTTCTATTGATTTTAATCATGTTATCAAAGTTTACATGGCATAACCTTTTATGCCATAGCCATGCATCCTCATTTTTCATCATTAAACAGGAATACTTATCATTGTCAAGATAAAACAAGTTAACTTTGGTTTGTTCTCCTATTCCAACAATTTTTCCTCCATCATCAAATATATTTACCTTCTTTCTCTCAAAAGCTACTTGATGACCTAAGTTGTTAAGTTGTGCCACACTTAGCAAGTTATAATTTAGTCCTTCTACCCAATAAGCATTATCACATTTGATTTTATCATTTATTAGTAAAGATCCCTTTCCTCTAACCATACATGGTGTATCATTACCCATTTTCACAGATCCTCCATTATATTGCTCAAGATGATCAGTTTTTTCTTCATCACCAATCATGTGATGGGTACAACCACTATCAATGATCCATGTATCATTTTTATTTACTTTAGAAATGAGTATTGTCTCTACATACCTTTCTTCTTCCTCAAAATCATCCTTCATCGCAACAAAAACTACTTCAGCATCATCATCTGTGTCAGTCTCGGTATCATTCTCTTCAGCAATGTAACATACCTTTTTGCCTTTATTATTATTGTCTTGGTTATCTCTGTTGTAGTTTCGGTAACTTCTGTTGTTTCTCCTCCCATAGCTTCCTTCACCAGATCAATCTTTTTTTCTATCATCTTCTTTCCTGTTTGGGCATCTAGCAGCAATATGACCAACTTCTTTGCTAAAGGTAATTTACCCCTATATCTACCTTTACCTTTAGGTAATCTCCTGGCCATAAGAGCTTCAAGTTCATCAAGCTCATCATCAGTATTACTTCTACTACTAGACTTATCGATCTTTAGAGAAGTCATGAAAGCATACTCAATAGATGGTAAAACACTATTATCATAGTTGTTCAGTTCAAAAGTTGTTAGCTTACCAATCAGATTATCAAGAGTGAAAGTATTGTTAGGTTTTGACCTATTTTCATGTATTGTAGATATTCTGATTGCATAAACAGGAAATAAAGTCATTAGAATTTTTCTTACCACTATATCTTCATCAATGACACCACCAGATCCTCTGATAGCATTAACTACCTGATCAGGATTAAATTAGGAAAATAATGAAATCTAATTTTTTAAAAAATTTCCTATGTTTTAGTAAATTGCAATTTTGAGGGTCTTCGGTGCATTTCTAGGCTTGGATTTCTCTGAAAAGTGCCAAAAATAAGTTGTCACTTTTGAAATTTGGTTCTAGATATTTTGAATACCTTTCCAACGCATCAAACGCTTCGCAATTCGGAGCTAGGATGTGAAAGTTATGCCTTCTCCAAGTGGACCTAAATTTTATATATAGTTTTTTGATAAATTTTGATAGTTTTAATAGTTTATTTGTAATAAACATTATGATGACTCTTCATTTCGATTCCAAGGGATTTCTATGACCCTTGGGATCCATCCAAATTGTATAAACTCCAATTTTGAATAGAATGGAGACACTTTTTGGCTTGCAATCTTGTTGTTAGTCTTTTCAACTTTTATGTCAAATTTCACAATACTGCAGGTTTCACACCAGGTATTGTAATCTGATTCATAATTTAGATCACTACCTCCTTTATTCAGTTTGTATACTGCACCATATTTTCTCCTTCTTTCATTTTCATATCATCGAATCTTCCTCTTAAACTTTCAGCTCTGGCTCTTCTGACATTTGTATCACCACTATAAACTTGAGTAAGTTTATCCCACATTTCCTTTGAAGTAAGGCAGTCCTTAACATCTTCAAACTCGACATTTGATAGAACAACAACAATCTCCATCATAGTAACATTATGCTCATGTCTATCTCTTAATTGATCAAGAGTCAAAGGTCCTATAGGCGGTGCTAAGTAGCCATTATCCAATAGGGTGAGAGCAGAATTCCCAATCTCAGATATATGAAGTCTCATTTGGCTTTGCCATATTGTAAAGTTGTCCTTATTCAGCTTTGGCACTTCCCTCTTATATATTTTGTGATCTTTCTGCTGAAGTCCTTAAAACTCTGTTCCAAGCGACCAATATGCTCTAATTCCAATTGTTAAAATAACTGAGAGGGGGGTGAATCAGTTATCCACAGTCCCAAATACAAAATGTATCACTTAAAACAAATTCAGCTAATTATGCAGCTCGGTAAACATAAAATATTAAATTGTCTATGTATTTACCGATTACCAGTTAAATGCTTATAGTGATTACCGAACAAATCAAATATGCAACATGTAAAGTATGATAACCAAACAATCACCACATAAACACATAACACAAAGATTTAATGTGGAAACCCTGCAAAGGGAAAAACCACCTGGGACCGGTAACCCAAAAAAATTTCACTCTTCTGAAGTGAGCTTGGTGAAGAGCCAACCCTGTTAAAGGTTACAAAACACACTGTAAAGTGTGACCTTGTTAGAGGATTTAACACTAATAGTTATCATCCAACCAGTATTCACTATGGGGTTGATAGGATAATAATGTAGATTCTATGAATGACATATAAGACTTTCAAGTCCACTCAGTTAAGAGACTTTATCTTTTTACAATGGTTAAACTGAAACAGTAGGTGATCTGATTACAATACAACTTGATTTTGAAGATGTTCAGATCAATTCTAAGCCCATAAAATCCTTTGATCAATATTTCTATTCAGTTCATCAACATTCAATAACTTAGTGTCCCTCGGTAAAGCTCTCTAACGCTCGGTATTATTCTGCAATTCGGTTCTTCTTCAACTAGTATGATCAGGCATGCATGAAGCTCTGTTCACACGATATCTATGTAGTCTCCTTCTTCCAACATCCATTTTTCTATGAAACCCTAGTCTCTAAAATAGACAACTAAACCATTTTCTTTTCATCCATCAGATTTTGCTTCTTTGATTTTGCCGCTTAAACCTTCCTCGACAGTTGTGTCAATGACTCATTTCAATTCCATCCTTTAGATCTTCTTCAAATTTTTTTAGTCGTAGATCTCATAACAAACTTTATCTTTCCAGCTCGTAATCATACACTTTACAGCTCATCAATTTATGTCGGCTAAACTAATCATTTAGTTCTTTTGTCCATACTCGGTTAACAAAGAAATGCATCGGTGAACACAAGCTCGGTTGAAACTGTTGCTCAGTATACACTACACTGGCTTAGTGTATATAGGAATGCTTCGTTAACCAACCACACTGCTTTGTAACATTTTACTTCTATCTTCATAAAAGATTAATGCAACATAATCAAGTCAACAATATGAAGTCATAGACTCATCATTAAGTTACCAAAAGTATTCCCTATCCTGATCTGTCATATCCATCTTCCTCCATGTAGATATCATGATTATTCATCTTTTCTCACCTCTTTACAGATGTCTAGATATTTGCAACTCCCATGATAAGTACTGTCAAAACTAGTTGACATCAATGACAACAAAATGATTGATTCAATTATCCTACATAACAATTCAGTGCTCGGTGATCTCTAATCACTTGTAGTTCATCAATTAGGTTCTCATTCATTTGTAGTTCATCAATATGTGTGTGTGTGTGTGTGTGTGTTTGTATATGTATACATGTCTGTTGGTGATGCAGGATGCAAGTACCAAGCATCAACTCCACTTGGCTACATAGGTTTGAGCGTGCCATCAAAATCCTTGAACTGTTGTTGTATGGAGATTTTACCAAGCTACTCTCAAGGAAACCCGTCGACTTAGATTCCTGTTAGGAGGTTACCCTAATTGGAGGATTTGTGTGCAGTATTCTGATGTTGTTTTGAGATGTATGTTTTGATGTTGGATTGATCTCTCTCTCTCTCTCTCTCTCTCTCTCTCTATATATATATATATATATATATATATATTTATTTATTTATTGAATGTATGTTATATATGTATGTGTATATGTGGGTGCACATATATATACCCATGCATATATACATATTATTATTTATATGTTTTTATTGCTTGTATATATGGTATCTTTAATACTTAAATAAATTATATTAAATAAAAGTAATATATATATATATATAATAAGAAGTAATTAAAAGGAAGTTTCTTTTGTAAAACTGGCTATTTAGGAGATTTGAACTCAAGACCTCCTAGAAGTTAGGCTAGTTTGATCCCAAGTGAGCTATGTGTGTTACTTGAGATCTTTGTGCTCCCTTTTCTTGTTATAGCCCTATTTAGGAAATATTTTAGTTCAAATTATTAAAAGGCTTTATTATGTGGCTATGGGAAGTTTTTGGTTAATTTTTGTAAGAATTTGCAAATAGAAAATATTGAATCAAGGATCTAGAGGTTGACGAAAAACACAAGAGAGAAAATATGAATGCAATGATGGATTGAATAGATCCAATGAATTCACCTTGAATGATTGATTGATGAATGAATCAATGTTGTTGTAAAATGATTACATAATAGACCTCCTTATATAGGAAAGACAATAAGAGACAATGATAAGGAGCTGATAAGATATCACCTATGCTAGGTGTAATCACATGTCCACCAAATGTGGATCATCCTCCATTATGCAATAAAGTATGTGCAATGGATTAGGATGATAATGTGATAAGAGCACTAAAGGTGGATCTAGCACCAAAAGTGAAATTTCTCCTACACCATGTGCTTAATGGATGTGTACACTCCTAGGTGTCTCAATCACAAACTACTATGCAATGCATTAACCTAAGTAAGATTAAGTAAAGTGTAATTAGGAATAATTAATTACACCAACACCCCCCCTTAAGTGCAACTTAGGGGAATGCACTTAAACTCACAATGCAAGATGGGTCCTGGAAACTAGGCCATGTTAGGTACCCATGTACAAAATGCAATACATGAAATGCATAACTCTCATAAAGTGGAGAAAGAGGGAAAACCTCATGGGAAAAACCCTCCCCAAAAAAAAGAGAAGAAAACAAGATGCATGGATGGATGGAGTGCTCAAGACCCCCCAAGAACTACATACATCATGTATATACAAAGAATTATCCCCCCAGAAGAAGGATAGTTGGAGACATGATATCCCTCCCATAATGTAGAAGCTCCCATGTTGATGAAGAGTACCTACAAACAATAGATCAACCAATGCTTACAAGAAACATGTCTCCCCTTAGGAAGAAATAGATACATCAAATGATGAAGAAGCCAATCCTTGTGCAAATGAAAGGAGGAAGAAGATGTAGGTCTCCATGCATGAATCTCTGAAGACTGAATAGGTCTCTCCAAGAACAAAGAATCTATCACTTCATGTGGCAAATCAAGTGAAGAAGGAGAAGAATCAAGTACACCAATCTCCAAAGAAGGTGAAGAAGTATCCCCAACTATGATGAAACGGCCATCAAGGGAAAGAGAAACCCCCTCATGTATGTCTTCCAAATCTGCATCATGAGAATCAACAAATGCTGAAGATGCATCCAAGTAGTCATCACACTCTACAAGATTTGAAACACTATGATCATCCTGCTGAATAGTAGAGCCCATGTTTGAAGAAGCAGGAAGTGGACGAGTAGGAAGATCAACACTTGTCTCAACAACAAAATGATTCAAGTGCCCAAAGTTCTCCTCATAATTATCCCTTGGCAAAGGGATGGGTACATCATGAATATCATCATCATTAACAACAAAATTAGAAAAAGAATACAAGTGGGATGTATGATCAACAACTCCCATAGCTATGACATCTCTAGTCTCCATGTCCCTAATGTATACATAATCAAGAGTGAACTCAACAATTTTACCTTGTGCCCCATGTGTAATTTGGTAAATAGAAAGGAGATTAGTGGTCAAGGATGGTACACAAAGAACATCATTAAATGTCCCCTCTCCCATAGGAATAGAACCGTTCCCACAAACTCTCATGAATGTGTTGTTACCCATCAAAATATTAGGAGAATTACAAGGCTCAATAGAAGAAAACATATCCATAGAAGATGCCATATGCTGTGATGCACTTGAATCAAGAAGCCATTTACCTTGCTCAGGATGTGTGGAAGCCAAGAGTGCTTGTCTTTTACCTTTATCTTTGGATGATGATGTAGATGTAGAAGCTGTCAAATGTGTAAAAGAAGGAGCAGACACTGATGAGGGAAACTTAATGTTGTGTTTCTGAATAATGTGAGTTAGTTCATCAATCTTCTTTTGAAAACACTTATGCTCATCATGTCCTAACTTTTGACAATATGCACATTTATCTCTCTTTCTTCTAGATGATTCCTCTCTTGAAGAGGACTTTGATTCAGTACTTTTTGGTAAAGAAGATTCATTACCTTTGTCATGAGGCTTAGGATCCTTATTTTGTTTCTTTTCTTTGTCATTAGAAGCCTTTGAAGTAGACTCACTTGCAATCAATGCTTGATGTGTGGAAGGCTTCAACTGACCCATGTGTGCCAACTTTGCTTGTTCCCTTTTGAGTTGTGCTGCAAATTCATCAAAAGAGGGCAATTTGTATGCACTACCAAGAGCATCCATAGTAGCATAGAATGTAGAAACAAAGATAGAATAATCAGGACCAAGCTTGGAAAGAATAGAAAAGATCAATTGTTCATCCCCTTTAACAATACCACATGAAGAGAGCTCCAATCTAATAGAATTGAACTTAGAGAAAAAAATTTGAATATTGACAAAATCACTAGGATTGAGACCTATGAGATCATTCTCTAATCTGAATTTTCTCATTCTATTAGGTTTACCAAAGAGTCCTTCCAATGTGAGTCAAGCATCATGAGGATGTGTGCAAGATGCAATATGAAAGTGCAAGTCGCAAGAGATGGATGATCTAAGAGAGCCAAGTGCTTTATCCCTTCGATCAAACTATTTTTGCCTTTTTTCAACACCTATTTGAGGTTCTTGATCCTGCCCAAGAGTCATTTTAAGCAATCCAAGACTCAACAAATGATCACTTAAAGAAACTTTTCATTCATGGTAGTTATATGGAGTGAGAATTTTAACCTTTGAATTGTCCATATTGCAACCAAATAATGACTGATAACTACTGATAACTCCTTCAAATGACTGATGCAAATTAGAAAACTGAAATCCAAGGATTAACCAAGTGCAATTATAGCCCCAAAATGACCTATTTCTGAAAGTGATATGTCTACCCAAAATCACTCAAATCTGATTGCATATCTGGAAAGTAGATGAAAAATCATGCACTTTCAAAAACAATTTCACCTCAAAATGTTATCATATGTGCCCAAACGAAGCCCTGGGAGTTGCAGAAATCAGGAACAGACATGAACAGTCAACAAGATCTACCATTTTTGAAAAATCAGGCCACCAAAATGCAAAATCAACACCACCACTAGAAAGTTCAAAAAATTCTACCCAATTTCAAAAAAAATTGCACCCAATTTGGAGCCCGGATGAATAAGTTATGGCCTCTCAAAGTTGGACTGTCAAATAAAAATTGCATATGGTGAAGGCAGATAAATTTTGAACCCAGCTGATGTCATAAAACTTCTAGGTTAAATTTAACATTCATACGGCTATAAAAAAAACCCAATTTTGCCCTATTTTGACGGCTGGAAGGACGTCAAATTTAAGACATTGGAAAAGGTGACATCAATAAAAATAGACCCCACGAGCTGATGTGTCGATGACTGGATGGTCTGTACCATATGGATGATGATGTGTCCATCTGTATGGTCTACGTGGTGGCTGATGTGGCTGTTAGAGGGTACATTGCTGATGATGTGTCCTGGCCTGCGTGGTATGTACGGTCAGTTGACGAGGCAGCTGACGTAGGAGCCAGCTATACTTGTGCTCACCGCGTGGCATCCTACTCGGCACTGACAATGCACCTTGTGGCACTAACTGGGCAGAGGAGTCTGGTAGCGGAGGTCTGGGGGTCTTTCGCTAGGCGGTGCTGGAGGGCCAGTGGAGCACCACGATGGAGGAGTGGCGGAGGTGTCGCCGCTCGAGAGGATCTGCAGAGCAGAGGTGCACAACGAAGGATCTACGCTGAGAGGGTGAAAGCGGGACCGCGGTGTAGTTGCAATGGTTACCATTTGAAAAGGCGGCCAATGGAGGATCTTGACGGAGGGACAGAGCAGCAACCGGTGGCGGGCGGGGTAGAAGCGCCTTGGAGGAGTGGCGCAGTGGGAAATATATATCCCACATGTGCTGTGTAAGAGGTTTTTAAGCCTTTTATACATGTGAATGCCCAGGCTTTAAACAAAAAGAAAGGCCACAGTAGTGTGTGCCCTGGGTTCACCTTCGGGCTCAAGCCTGGGGTCGCACATGCTGTCGAAGAATTTGCAATATTCTCTGGTATATGCGCTTAAACAAGGGCACGTACTAGGCTCGTATACCAATTTTTACAGAAAAGAAATTTCAATAAATTGCTTTAAAAAAAAAAATTCAAATTTGAAAAATCGTACCGAAGAGGGCAGATTGGGCCGTACGACTCGATTTGCAAAAAAAATTTGCCTCAATTTGGACTTTCACTGAATATGGGTGAGTTTATTGTCGATTTTAATCGAAATAGCCTCTTGGACACAATGGTGAGGTCAGATCTACTCCAAGACGCCTCTGTCACACGTTGGTTCTCAGATCTAAGATTTAGACCTTCAAAACTTGCATCAAGATCTCTTCAAATCAACTGAACTAAAACGCTCCAATGGCTCTGATACCATGTAAGAATTTGCAAATAGAAAATATTGAAACAAGGATCTAGAGGTTGAAGAAAAGCACAAGAGAGAAAATATGAATGAAATGATGGATTGAATAGATCCAATGAATTCACCTTGAATGATTTATTGATGAATGAATCAATGTTGTTGTAAAATGATTACATAATAGGCCTCCTTATATAGGAAAGGCAATAAGAGACAGTGATAAGGAGCTGATAAGATGTCACCTATGCTAGGTGTAATCACATGTCCACCAAATGTGGATTATCCTCCATTATGCAATAAAGTATGTGCAATGGATTAGGATGATAATGTGATAAGAGCACTAAAGGTGGATCTAGCACCAAAAGTGGAATTTCTCCTACACCATGTGCTTAATGGATGTGCACACTCCTAGGTGTCTCAATCACAAACTACTATGCAATGCATTAACCTAAGTAAGATTAAGTAAAGTGTAATTAGGAATAATTAATTACACCAACTATGGAAGTTGGAGAAGTTGCTTCTCGTAAAGCAATTCCTCCAACCATGTAGTTGGGGATAAATTATTTCCTGAGGGGAGTTTGGGAGGTTAAGAGATTTGGGAGAAAATTTAGAGGTTTGAAGAGAAATTTGGATATTTTGCAAGTATTGTTTTAGACGTATATTTTGAGGTTTTCTGTGTCATTGAATTCTTCTTTGGTTTTGTGAGGGAAAGTGTGGAGATTATTTGAGGAAGGAGGGAGGATTGGTTTCTAGAGGAAAAACTATCTGAGAGGATACCATCTCACCATTTCTCAAAGCTTGGAGGATTTATAGTGGAGTGCTTTAGTTTGGTTGAGAGGATTATCCACAAGGCTCTGGGTAGGGTCTGGAACTAGGATGAATCTCTTTTATCTTATGTTTTTATGTGTGTTTGAATTAGGTATAATTATTTGTATAATATAGATAAATTATGGATTGATAAGGAATTTTATATGATTTGTTTTCCATGTATTGCAAACTGTGCTTTCAGGAAGTTTTATGAATGTTTATGCAATAGTTTCTTGTAAATTTTTCTTGGGAGTTTGTAAATTCCTATGGACTCTATATTGGGTGTATTTTATTGTCTACTTATGGTTTAGGGAAGTTTAGGAAGGTTTAGGAAAGATTAGGATGGATTAGGAAAGCATACAGATAGTTTTCCCCTTTCCTTGCTTCTACGGTCTTTTGTTTTTAATTTGATGTTTTGATTGGATAATCTTGTTATGGGAGTTAGGTTGTGTTGAGGAAGTGTTTTTTAAGTGGTACTGAGGTACCTGAATCAGGTAGAATTCAAGTAACCTTTCCCAAGCACTCTCCACACCTAAAAATCTCAGTTTCGGGCAATTCTGGGAGATTTTGGGTACAATATCGTATGAGCATTATAGAATGTCTACGAGTTTATACCAATACCCATATGACCTTTGGTAAATTTTTTTATGGGAGGCCTGGATTTTTGTATGGGTATCTATAGTATGCCATATGGGGTTTTAGAGGGTCGTAGGGGCTCAAATTTGGCAGATTTTGAGCTTATGACCTATACAACCTGTTTCTTATGCTTGGGCTGAAATTGGTATCACTTGTGTATGTCCATATATTTTTTTGATGGTATTATAATGTGTTACTTATGATCTTTCTGTACTTGGCATATACTTGTGTTCATATTATGAGGCTAGGACTTGTCTCGGTGGCTTGAGTACACAAGAGGGTTTCCTAGACCTGCAAGTTGAACCTTTTGATATACTTCATGGTTTCATGGCTTGTGTGTGTGGGTAGGGGACTAGGTACCCTAGGTGAGTGGATCACCATAGGTGTTAGAACCCAAATTGGTTTCCAGATGATCTTATGGGTGAGTTGGTAAAAAGTGATAACCAAATAATGAACTTGGTTTCAAAAGATAATGAAAGGCATATAATTTAGTCCACATAGTCTTGTTGGAGTACCGGGACCATAGGTAACTACCAAGATCGATCCCTATTCATAAAGGGGGGACCGGGTTACATGGTTTCCAGGAAGGATCCCAATATGCAGAATATGTGATGACACTCACCTAGGTGGTATGCTATAAACCTAACCTTGTGTATAGTAAAGTGATATCTTGTTATGTCTTTTATTTTGGTTTTCAAGTATTGGTTTTATAAAGCCTTAGGTTTCTTAGGCCTTGTGAGTATATTGGTTTTATATCCTAGCACAGGGGGTGGAACTACTTAGTTTCACATGGTTGGGGAGAAAATATCTTTCGAGGTACTATTCGTGGTTCATGGTTTGTAGCTTGGATATGTTTCAAATTTCCTATAGTGATAAAGATATCTCAATTTGTATCATGTATTATTGAAAAGAAAGATGTCAAGATCTCTTTGTAAGCCTTCAGGTCATTTGATGTAATTTTACATGTAATTGTATTTATTATCTGACATTGAAAGAACAAAGCAATGTAATTAGGGAGGGGTAGTTTTAAGGTTATTACAAGGGATGTTATTTGAAGATTCCAAAGTTGTAATTCAAAATGCAATCATGTATCCTTTCTTTATCTCTCCTATGTTGAAATGAAAAGAAATGTTCTAAATGTCAAGGTTTGATTGAAATTGTTAAAAGTAGTTATTCAATGTGTAGGTAGAAGGAATGAAAATGAAATAGAAAATGAAAGATATAGTTATGAAACAAATATTACTTTCTTACCTTTATCTTATAATCTGAAATGAAAAGTAAAGGAAAAGGGAAATGGAATTCAATTTGATTAGTAATGAAATGCAATGATTTTACTTCGGTATATGAAATTAATAAGGGAACCTTAAGGAATGTACTTGTGAATGTTAATATTAAAATGTTAGAATGTTAGAAAAAAAAATTGTTAGTTGTAATTTTAGGTTAAAAGACTTGATTCCTTATGGGTTCCTTGGCGGGGACATTACATCCTAAGTAAACTTAAGTAAAGTGTAATTAGTAAATACTGAATTACACCAAAACCCCCCTTAAGTGAAACTTAGGGGAATGCACTTAAGCTCACAATGCAAGATGGGTCCCGGCTAGTAGGTCATGTTAGGTACCCATGTACAATATGCAAGAGTAATAGATAATGTTATCTCTCATAAAGTGAAGAAAGAGGGAAAACCTCATGGGAAAAACCCTCCCCCAAAAAGAGAGATAAATACAATAATATAAAATGAGAGAGAAGACCTCATGTGAGGAAAATACCTACCCCCCCCCCCCATAAGATAGAAGAAGTGGAAGAGAGACCAAGTAGCCCCCCCTCAATGTAGAACAAACACCAATGCTAGATGCTTCAGGCTCGATGTAGAAACTTCTCCATGAGTGTAGAACAACATTCCTCTCCTTAGGAAGAAACAAGACCAAAGGTGTATATAGGAAGCCTCCTCCCCAATCTATACAAAGAAACCTCAAAATGTATGGAATCTCTGAAACCTTCTCAAGTGTCCCCATGTCAATGTGGAAAGGTGCCTCCTCCAAATCGTGTGTACTAAGCCACTCTACTGAAAAAGACAACTCGGGATCAACAGAGGATGAATGTAGAACATGTTACAAAGACCCAAGTGTGTCCTTTGAAGATAACATGACCTCCTCCAACTACTATAGAAAAGTATCCATAATCATGTCACCCTCGAAAGAATGATCAAGTAGAGAATGAAGATGAGGGTTAGCATGATCCCTCACAACAACTAAAGAATGATCATCTTCACCAAAGAGAAGATGAATATCATCAATGAAGTTTTCCAAATTTGAAATGTAGTACTCCACAAAAAAACCTGCAATGTCTATTAAGTAGTCATCCCATGGAACCAAGTCTGGAAGACAATGAATATCTTGTTGCACTGATTCACCTAAACCCATGGCTATGTGAATGAAACCATCATCAGGAGCAAGAGTAGAAGTATTCTCAATAGGAGGAGATGAAATGGAAGGCTCAAGAACTTTATCATGAGTGAGAATACCCAAATTAAGTAGCCAAAACTCTCCTTAAAATCTGAATTGTCACTGTAAGTGTGATCATATGTTGAAGAATCACTATCATCAAGAGGAACAAAATCTGCAAATGAGTACAATTGAGAAGAGTGATCCACTATCCCAGTAGCAATAACTGCTCCACTCTCCAAGTCCTTGATGAAAACTGAATCAGGTGTAAATTCCACAGTCTTCTTTGTAGCACCATTTGTGATTTGATAAATAGAAATAAGGTTATTGGTCAAGTGTGGAACACACAGCACATCATTTAAGTGTCTCTCCCTAACATCAATACTTCCTTTCCCAATCACATTCATGTAAGTGTGATTTCCCATCAAAATAGGTAGACCTTTGCAAGGCTCAAATGATGAAAACATGGACTGTGAAGAAGCCATATGATGAGAAGCTCCTGAATCTAGAAGCCATCTACTTGAATCGGGACTTGAAGAAGCATATAAAGCTTGTCATTTTTGAGTGACAAATGCGTGACCCTTTCCTTTATCTTTTTTTGAATTTTGTGAAGAAGAAGTTGAGCTAGACATCCTAGAAGGAAAATTGATCTTGTTCTTTACAAGAAGATTATTCAATTCATCAATGTCCTTATAACAAAAATGTTCTTCATGTCCATCCTTTTTGCAATATGCACAAAATCTCTTCTCCTTCTTTGAAGATTCACCCTTTTGAGGTGATGTCAAAGTGCCATGTTGAGTGGAAAGTGATTTTGCACCTTCTTGTTGAGACTTGGACTTCCAATTCTTCTTCTTCTTTTGACTTTGGTTTCCTTGACTCTCAAGACTATCTACCAATGCCTTGGAATTTGAAGACTTGAGAATCCCCATACTCATTAATTTGGTTTGTTCCAACATCAACATTTCTCCAAATGCCTCAAATGATGGTGTAATAAAGGCACTTCCCATGGTCATCTTGTGAGTATTGTAGCTTGACACAAAGGCTGCATATTTTGAAGATAGATTTCCCATCATATGATGAATCATTTTTTAATCCTTGATGGAGATTCTGCAATCCTTGAGTTGTGCTCTCAACTCATTGTCTTTGTTGATGAAATCTTGAGTTGTGCCAGAGTTCTTAGGATCCAATTTGAGAAGTTGTGCTTGAATTGTGAATCCATTATCCTCATCCACTTTACCATACAAATCTTCAAGCTTTTCCCAAGCATCCTTGGCATTGCCCAAGGAGGAAATGTGAAACAAGAGATCTTGAGTAACCCATGTTCTGATAATTCCAAAAGCTTGAGAATCTCTAACTTTCCAATCAGTTAATTCCTTATCATCCAAATTAGGTGCTTTAATTGTTCCATCCACATAATGATTTAGTCCTTTTACCATTAGCTTGGTCCATACATTATCTTTCCATGTAGCATAGTTATGTGGAGTTAATGATGGAAATCCATAAGGACCCATAATGAAAAATTGAAAGATAACTAGAGAGAAAGAGACAATCACACAAGGCACCCCCCTCCCCAAATCACTCAATCAAAGAACTATTGGAAACAGCAATTGAAGCAATTATTGTATTGTCATTGATGTCAAACATTAACTAGTAAGACTATTGCTATCCAAGAAAGTACTATATCTATTTGATTGTTGAGAAGGATTAAGGAAAAGTTGATAACAATAACACCTAAGGAAAGGTTGAGTTATCTTGATACTTCAATGTGTACTTGATTATGTGGCACAATGATAAGATAATGTATTTCTTATCTAAGTAAGAAGTAAGACTAAACAAGTAGGCTTAATTGAGCAAAAGTGAATAAATCTAGTTTAAGCCAAGTGATGTTAGTGTCGACCGAGCCAGTATATGCCGAGTAAATTCAGTGTTGACCGAACATTAGTTAATTGTTGAGGAAGAAAGTATTAGCCAAGGAAATAGTTTCAGTTGTGACCGGGCTACCCAGTGATGACCGAAGGCGTTGAACACAGTATTAACTGAGCGTCGATAATTTACATTTGAGCAAGAATTCAGATTCCTAGCCGACATAGTTGAATTCTCAGATTATGTAAATCATGTTGACTTTATTTATTGATTGTATGGAAGCATTTAATGCATTATAAACTATTTTATTGTAATTCCATAAAGATATTTGAGATGTTTCTAGAAGGATGGATGAAGAACATAAAGTTGGAAGGATTTGATGAATCTGACCTAACCCTAAGATCTATAGAGGAGATTAAGCCGCAAAATTTGGATCGACCTAAACAAAGAGGTATTAAGGAAACCTAAGTGTGAGGTTGAATAAGGGATGTTGGAGTTGTTGTTGTTATTGACTGAATAAGAAAAAAAGGTTGAAGGAGAAGGAGTTGTGATTTCTTGAAGGGATTTTTGAGCATATCAGTGATGGAGATGGAAATGGATCATAGTCAGTAAGCCAGCATATGTGTATGGAATTGGATCTATTATTTGCAAAGTGAGTTGTATGTTTTCATATCAAACACTGTTGTTACTTTCTAATCATTGTATCAATTTTAAATCCTTTAATCAAGGTTGACCTAATAGTCATTTGTATAAATCCTTTGAACAAGGTTGCATTATAATGGAATGTATGTTAGTCCTTTAACAAGGCGCACTCCTAATAGGGTGGTTGAAATCCTTTAACTGGGTCACACCTGACAATGTGTTTGTAAACCTTTGACAGGGTTGGCTTTTCATAGAGCTCACTTTAGAAGAGTGAAAATATTAGTAATATTAGTAAAATGGTTTCCACTATAAATCTTGGTGTTAATGCTTGTGTGAATGTTTTGGTTTGAAAATTTTTGTGTTTTACAAGTTAAAAACTATTGGATAGTGGACTGCACTATTATATGTTTCTGACATGCATTCAGTAATGACCGAGTAGCTGTTGGTTGTTAGATCTGAGTTGTTGAAGAGTTTTGAAAGTTTAATTTTACATCTGGACCTGAGAACAACTGATTCACCCCCCCTCTTTATTGTTCTAAATCATATTAACAATTGGTAGCAGAGTTATTGGTGCTTACAAAGAACAAGTTTAAAGGTACTTGAAGTAAATGATTAGGATGTATAAGAAGGAGGTACCAAAGCTAAATAAGGAGAACTTCCCTACATGGCAGAGTCTGATGAAACTACATCTAGCTAGTATTGGTGACTCATCAAAGTATTATATTGAGCATGAATATGTTACACCTGTTGCACTTCTGACTACCGAGGAGATGAGAGCTAAACAAGAACACAAACAAGCAATGTGGGAGATTGCATTTGCCTTAAGCTATCCTGAATTTGAAGACATCAAAGATTGCACAAATGCAAAGAAAATGCAGGACACTCTTGCAAACATCTATGGTGGTGACATAAATGTACTAAGGGAAAAAGCTGAAAGCCTGAGAGGTAAATTTGATGAAATGAAAATGCAAGAAGGTGAGAATATTGCTCAATATTGTGGTAGATAAAAGAAGTTGTAAATGCTATTAGAGGAGCTAATGGAACTATTGATGATGAGACTATTATTGGAAAAGTATTGAGAACCTTGCGTCCTATCTATGCCATCAAAATTTCAACAAGTCAAGAATCTAGATGTAACCCTGGAAATGCTCTTACTTTAGAAAGTCTTGTTGGTAAGCTTATTGCTTTTGAGCTTTCTAATTTTGATAACTTCACTGTTGCTAATGTTGAATTTGCATTCAAGTCACAAATGGTTCTGAATAAGTCTAAGAAAGATGCATCAGTGAGAGTGAAAGTGAAAGTGACACTTTTGATGAAGAACTAGAGGATCTTGAAGCTCTTATGGCCAAAAGATTGAAAAGGGGAAAAGGAAAGTATAAAGGTAAACTCCCTATCATATGTTTATCATGTAATAAAGTTGGTCATATAGCTGCAAGATGTCCTGACAGGGATGACAAGGATGAGGAAAGAGATAGCAAGCACAAAGACAAAAGATAAGATAGAGGTTACCGAAGGTACAAGGACTACAAAGAAAAAGGTAAGAAATCCTGCTATATTGCTGAAGAAGAAACTAACACTGATAGTGATGATTTTGAAATTGAAGTAGTCTGTTGCTATGAAAGATGAGTCTGATGAGGATGAGAAAATTGCACTGATATCCTATGTGAACAAAAATAATAAGTGGATTATTGATAGTGGTTTCTCACACCACATGACTGGTGATAAAAGTAAGTTTGATACCCTAGATCATTACAAAGGTAGAAGTGTTAAATTTGGTAATGATGCACCATGTCCTGTTAGGGGAAAAGGATTGATTAAGCTGACTGATAAGATCACATTTGAAAATGCTTATTGGGTTGAAGGTCTTAACTATAATCTACTAGGTGTTGCACAACTTAATAGCACTAGCTACCGAGTGGAATTTCATCACAGGAAGGTTAAAATATTTGATGTCACTAATGAACTGATTGGAAGTGGAGAACAGACAAGAGGTAATTTGTTATATCTAGACCTATCTGAAGAGACATGTTTGATTGCACAACTTGATGATATATGGTTATGGCATAAGCGGCTATGTCATGTTAACTTTGATAATCTGGTAGAAATTAGTAAAAAGAAAAAAGTGAGAGGACTGCCGAGATTGAAGAAACCTGATAATGTAATGTGCAAACAATGTCAGTTGGGTAAGATGACAAAGTCTAGTTTCAAGAGAAAGACTTTTACTTCTTAAAATGCTTTAGATTTGGTTCATACTGACCTTTATGGACCTATGGGTGTACAAAGTTATTGTGGTGCTAGATATTTTATTCTATTTGTTGATGATTACACCAGAATGATGACTGTAATGTTTCTAAAAGAAAAATATGATGCTTTTTAGTTTTTTAAGTGGTATTTGGCTAAGGTTGAAAATGAGACAGGTAGGAACGTGAAGTGTCTGAGATCTGACCGAGGTGGAGAATTCATATCAAATGAGTACAATATGTTCTGCAATGATAGAGGAATCAAGAGACAAATGTCTGCACCTAGAACACCTTCACAGAATGGTATAGCAGAGAGAAAGAATAGATCTAACATGGATTGTGCAAAAACACTAATGATCAAGAAGAATGTTGCACAAAAGTACTAGAGAGAAGCTATAAGTATAGTTGTTTATACCCTAAACCGAGTACAGATCAAAAAAGGTACAAATATTACACCTTATGAGTTATGGCACGGGTATGCACCTAATGTAAAGTACTTTAGAATTTTTGGGAGAAAATGCTATATACTAAAAGACAATAGGAATGGAAAATTTGATGCTAAAAGTGATGAGGACATATTCCTAGGTTATTCCACAAAAAGAAAAGCTTACAAGTGTTTGAACTCTAACACTAACAAAATTGTGGAAAGTGTAAATGTCAAGGTTGATGAATATGCAAAGAAAAATGAATAGGAAAGCAAGAGAGAACTGGAAGATTATAGATCTTTTGTATATATAGAAGAAGGAGAGGCAAGTGACAAACTTGCACCTGATGCAGAGTCTTGGGTAAGCAATGTTGAGCATCAAGGAAACAATGTCGAGCAACAAGAAGAACATGCTAAGCGACAGGAGGATGCTTCCGAGTATCAAGAAGAGGTTGCCGAGCATTTAGAAGTTGAATTTGACAATCTTATTGGTGAACTTGAAGAGAAAGAAGAAAAGAGAGAAGAACTTATTTTGGCACAATATGCAAGGAGACATCACAAGCCTAAACAAATCATTGGAGACAAAGAAACTGGAGTTATGACTAGAAGAAAGTTAAGAGACCCTACATGTTTACTATGTGAATTTGAGCCTAAGACAACAAGGGAGGCATTTGAAAATGAAGACTCGATCCAAGCCATGAATGAGGAGATAGATCAAATAGAGAAGAATGATACTTGGACTCTGGTGCTGAGACTAGAAAATAAAAATGTCATTGGAACAAAATGGGTCTTCAGAAATAAGCTGAATGAACATGGACAAATCACAAGGAATGAAGTAAGGCTGGTATGCAAAGGCTACACACAAGAAGGAATAGACTATGGGGAGACATTTTCCCCTATAGAAAGATTGGAAGGAGTAACAACTCTACTTGCATATGTTGTCTACAAAGATTTCAAGGTATACCAAATGGATGTCAAGTCTGCATTTTCAAATGGTATATTAGAAGAAGAAGTGTACATTGAACAACCTGAATGATTTGTTGATCCAAACAAGAGACACATGGTTTGCAAACTGAATAAGGCATTGTATGGACTAAAGCAAGCCCCTAGAGCATGGTATGAGAGGCTGCACAACTACTTGATATAGATTGGATTCTCAAGGACAAATGACACCAGCAATCTGTACATGAAAGATGACGAAGGTAAAGGAATCTTGTTAGTTAATATTTTTGTAGATGATATCATATTTGGTGGACAAGATGCCATGTGTAAGAAATTTTCAAATGAAATGCAAACTGAATTTGAAATGAGTATGTTTGGGGAGATAAAATTCTTTGTTGGTTTACAAGTATATCAGAGCGAGAAAGGTATTTTCATCACCCAGTCTAAATATGTTCATGAGATACTGAAAACCTTTGGTATGGAGGATTCAAGGCCAGTAAGTACTCCCATGGCTACTGGACAAAAATTATCTAAAAATTATGATGATGCTGAAGTAAACCAGACTTTGTATAGGTCCATGATTGAAAAATTGTAGTATGATGTTCATAGCAAACCAGATATTGCTCTAGAAGTAGGGATTATGGCAAGATTCTCTGCCAATACTAAGGAAACTCACATGATGGTTGTAAAAAGGATAATGAGATATTTGAGAGGGACTACAAATTATGGACTATAATATATGAAGCATGAAATATTTGAATTGAGAGTCTATACTGATGCAGATTGGGAAGGAAATGTGGAAGATAGAAAGAGTACTACTAGTGGAGCTTTCTTTCTTGGATATAGATTAGTTTCCTGGTCAAGCAAGAAACAAAATATCATTTCCCAATCTATAGCTGAAGCTGAGTATATTGCTACAGTAGTGAACTATTCAAACTTGGTATGGATAAAGCAATTGTTGGTAGGCATGAAAGAAGATATCACTGAACCAGTTGTCATCTACTATGACAACACAAGTGCTATCAACATATCTAAGAGCCCAGTGATGCACACAAAGACCAAACACATCGCCATCAAGTATCATTACTTGAGGGAATTGGTACAAGATAAAGAGGTCAGAATGGAATATGTGAATACAAAGGAACAACTAGCAGACATATTCACTAAAGCTTTACCTAAAGAAGCTCATGAATATCTGAGAGACAAATTAAGGGTTCTTCCCCTAACTGAGGTTGCCTAGTCAAGCTAGGAGCACTGCATCAAATGTGCTGCAAAGAGTATCTGACAAATTGATGCAGAGAAAGGTCACAGTTTAGGAGAAGCCTAGAGTTGTGAAAAGTACAGCAAAGCTGATAATCAGTCATAAGAAAAGATGACAGAGGGAGAAATATTGTTACTGAACTGACAAGATGACATCTACATCCAAAAGACGTATATTTTAGTTGTTTCTTTGGCATTATTGTCAAAGAGGGAGATGAACAAGATGAAAACACATGGTGAGATTTCATGGAAGATCAAGTAAGAGGGAGAGATTCGAAGGAAAGGAACAAGAAGAGATCAAGTAGAAGTTACTGTGTGGATGGTCATGTAAGCAAGGCTAATTAATTCTGAATCAGAATGAAGCTAAGGATATTATAAATATTTATGATGTACAAATACATTTTTGATTGGTTGGTGATTCATGTGTTATTCATATGATATTGCCATCAATGCCAAAAAGGGAGATTGTTGGAAATTGCAATTGAAGCAATTGTTGTATTGTCATTGATGTCAAACCTTAACTGGTAATATTGTTGCTATCTAAGAAAGTACTATATCTATTTGATTTTTGAGAAAGATTAGGGCAAGGTTGATAACAATAGCACCTAAGGAAAGGTTGAGTTATCTTGATACTTCAATGGGTACTTGATTATGTGGCACAATGATAAGATAATGTATTTCTTATCTAAGTAAGAAGTAAGACTAAACAAGTAGGTTTAACCGATCAAAAGTGAAGAAATCTAGTTTAAGCCGAGTGATGTTAGTATCGACCAAGCCAGTATATGCCGAGTAAATTCGGTGTTGACCGAACATCAGTTAATTGTTGAGGAAGACAGTATTAGCTAAGGAAATAGTTTCAGTGGTGACCGGGCTACCCAGTGATGACCGGAGGAGTTGAACACAGTATTGACTGAGCGTCAGTAATTTACATTTGAGGAAGAATTTAGATTCCTAGCCAACATAGTTGAATTCTTGGATTATGTAAATTGTGTTGACTTTATTTATTGATTGTATGGAAGTATTTAATGCACTGTAAACCATTTTATTATTATTCCATAAAGAGATTTGAGATGTTTCTAGAAGGATGGATGAAGAACATAAAGTTGGAAAGATTTGATGAATCTGACCTAACCCTAAGATCTATAGAGGATATTAAGTGGCAAAAGTTGGATTGACCTAAACGAAGAGGTATTAAGGAAACCTAAGTGTGAGGTTGAATAAGAGATGTTGGAGTTGTTGTTATTGGCTGAATAAGCAAAAAAGGTTGAAGGAGAAGGATTTGTGATTGCTTGAAGGGATTTTTGAGCAGATTAGTGATGGAGATGGAAATGGATCACAGTCAGTAAGCTAGCATATGTGTACAGAATTGGATCTTTTATTTGCAAAGTGAGTTGTATGTTTTCAGATCAAACACTTTTGTTACTTTCTAATCATTGTATCAGTTTTAAATCCTTTAATCAAGGTTGACCTAACAATCATTTGTATAAATCCTTTGAACAAGGTTGCATTCTAATCGAATGTATGTAAATCCTTTAACAAGGTGCACTCCTAACAGGGTGGTTGAAACCCTTTAACCGGGTCACACCTGACAGTGCGTTTGTAAACCTTTGACAAGGTTGGCTTTTCACAGAGCTCACTTCAGAAGAGTGAAAATATCAGTAACATGTTACAAAGTAGTTTTTCCCAAATTGGGTTTCCACTATAAATCTTGGTGTTAATGCTTGTGTGAATGTTTTGGTTTGAACATTTCTATGTTTTGCAAGTTAAATACTATTGGATAGATGACTACACTGTTATATGCTTCTGACATGTATTCAGTAATGACCGAGTAGTTGTTGGTTGTTAGATCTGAGTTGTTGAAGAGTTTTTAAAGTTTAATTATACATCTAGACCTGAGAACAACTAATTCACCCCCCCCCCCCCCCTCTTTGTTGTTCTAAATCATATTAACAAGAACCCCCCCCAAAAAAAAATAAAAAAAAATAAAAAATAGATGATTTGGCACTTTATATACAGTATGTGTACAATTGCCACTTGTCAAAATGGATCAAAGTGGACTTCTGATTTTGATGTTTACAATAGAAAATATGAAGCTATAGAAGACTCAAGAAGATAAGACACAAGATCCCTCAAAGATCTAATCAATTACAAGTGCCAAAAAAGGCCAAAATAGACTATATTATGAAAGTACTATGTCCACTTAAAATTTCTCCAAGATGATACCAAATATGGAAATTAGACAAAAAATCATGCACTTTCAAAAAATATTGCACCTAAAGATGTGTTTGTATGAGCTCGAACGAAGCCTCTGAAGTTGCAAAACTAGGGGATCAGACAAGTACAATCACCAAAAACTATAATTTCTACAAAATATGTGCACCAAAACTAGAAAATAATTGCACTACTGAAAATTTCAAGAAATTCTACCCAAAATTAAAAAAATATTGCACTTAATTTGGAGTCCAGATGACCAAGTCATGGCCTCCCAAATTCGGACTGTCAAATCAAAACTGCATATGGTGAGGGCTGCAAATTTTAAAAACTTGCTAACATCAGTCATTTACTGTCTTAAATTTGATGTTTGAATGGCTATCATGATAGTGTAAAAATGCTGAGATTTGACAGTCAAACGACTGCCAATTTTAACTTCATAAAAAATTGATGTAATCACTAGCTTAAATTTGACAGTTAGATGTCCGTCAAAGCAAACCAAAAGATATCCTTCGTGATTGTTGGACAATCATCAAATTTAGCTTAGTGAAAATTATAGAAAATGCAAAAAAAATTACCAATTTTCCTCTAGTGCCATGTGTCAAAATTTTATTGGGTCCTAGTGCTAGTGTGTCCACGTGTCTTTTTTTGAGGTGTCCTACACGGTTGAGGGGCTAGCAATGTGCGGGAGGTAATCATCGATTGGATAGCCACCAATTGAGGTGGCGGGCGTAGGTAGAAGAAGGGTGGCGGATGTGGAACTTTAGTCCCACATTTGTCGTGCTAAGAAGATGTAGAGGGTTAATAACCCCAAAAGCCTGCAGTGCAACGAAATGAGCTTTGACTGGAGTCATCGAGCCTTCAGCTCAGCTCGATGACTTGGAAGATGTGCGGTCGGTGTTGTGCAGATCACCCACTTTCTCACCTACCAACTTGAACATGTTGGAGATCTACTCAGATCGGGTCTTCTACAGTCAACTCAGTTCCGAGAGTGATATGATCACAAAAATTTTGAAAAAAAACTCAGCACTTTAGTGGGCCACATTGATGGGATATGGAAATAAGGAGATTTTTAAATACAAAGCATTGCATGTCTATAATAAATAAATATCTAGGCAAGGTAATAGATTTCTTGGAAGTGGGTTGTGTAGGTCAGTTTGTGTATGTGGTTGCTGGGGTTTGACTCCTCGGTCTCTGTCACAGCCTTGCACTAATCTGACACATGTGTCACACCTGCAAAAGTGATATGATCAACAAATAGGAGTGGGGACCTCGAAACAACCCCAAAATTTTCCAGGAAAATACAAAACATGTCCAGATTTTAAAAAATTGAAACTTTAAAAGAAAAAAATTTGAAAATCTATACCGTACCGCAGATCGGACTTCCAAGTCCAATTTGCAAATTTTCTTGCCTCAAATTTAACTTTTGCCTAATATATGTAAATTTATAGTCAAAATGTATGGAAACGGCCACCCGAATGCAATGGCAAGGTCGGATATTACTCTAGATGCTCCCAAAAATTTTTGATATCCTAGATCTGAATCATGGCCCTCCAAAACTTGAACCAACAATGGCTCTCCAACGGCTATGCAATGAGATCTTCTACGGCTCTAATACCATGTAAGAATTTTGATATCGTTTTGATACCATGTAAGAATTTTCCTAAGGCAAAGAATAAATGCCAAGATCTAGAAGATCAATAGATAACACAAGAGAGATAGGAAAAATGATCAAATAATTGATTATAGCCAATTGACTTGAATACAAAGTAGGAGTGCCTGAATATATAGGCAATGTAATAAGACTACATGATAAGGAGATAATAAGCTATCAACCTCACTAGGTAGAATCACATGTCCACCAAAGGTGGATCATCCTCCATTGTATATCAAAGTATGTGCAACAATGTGAGGAAGATAATGTGGTAAAAGCACCAAAGGTGGATCTCACACACAAAGAGGTATGTGACGACAACTATCACCATGTAAAGTGGAATTTCTCCTAACCATGTGCTAAAATGAAATGCAAACTCCTAGGTGTCACAATGACAACTAATATGCAAATGCATTATCCTAAGTAAACTTAAGTAAAGTGTAATTAGTAAATACTTAATTACACCAACACACACACACACACACACACACACACACACACACACACACATGTGTGTGTGTGTGTGTGTGTGCGCGTGCATATATAGGTGCACACATATATGTCAATGCATATATATAATGTGTATATGTTGATGTTAGTTATTGGATTAAAATTATGTATTTAAATATTGTGAATGTGTATGTGAGCTTATGTTATTATATTATGCTTGTTGGAAATAGAAAATGAAGTAAATAAATGAAAATATTAAATGAGAAGAAATAAAGAGTTAAAATAAAAATAAACAAATAAGTTATTTAAAAAGAACTAAAAAGGAAAATATAAATATCTATTATAATACCTCCTAGGAATGAAGTTTACTAATCACCATTATGCTATAGGGAATTTTTTTTTATATCTATAGCCACAATTATTATAATTATTAAGTCTAATTAGTTATTTAAATTAAGAAAATTAGTAAATAGCCTAATTCTAGGAGGTTTGAACCTAAGACTTCCAAGAAGTGAAGCTTGTTATTTACCAATGTACTGTGGGGATTCCTTGAAAATCCTACCATAAAATAGTATATTTAATAAACTAAGTTAGTATTTAATATTAATAAAATTAAAAAGGAAAAACCGTATCACTCTTTATATATGATTGGAAAGTAAGTTACAGAAAGTAATAAGATCAAAATAACGTAATAAATAAACAAGCATTAAAGTATAATTTATTAAAAATCTATTATTTATTAAATAAAATCCAACCATTATAGTTGGGACGGTTGCCTCCTGTGAATCAACTTCTCCAACCAATTGATTGTCTATAAATCTGGAAGGAGATTCTCAGAAAGGAAAAAAAAGAGAGGAGAGGATCGTGAAAATTGAAAACTAAAAACTAAATTTTAATGGTGAGGAGAGTGTGAGAAGAACTTTTGAAATAAAATTATTATGTGAGGAAGAGAGAGTGCCTAAGTTGAAGGCTAGGTAGAGGGAGTCTGGACATGTAAAGAGGCTTGAGAGGATTCAACATCAGAGGACAATCTCCACAGGACTCTAGGTTGGCCCTGAAGCCTAGAAATATATATATCATGCATGTGTGTGCATTTTTTTTTTTATACAAAGGTTATAGAATATATTTATGTATGTCTATGTACATATGTTATTGATTTTATTTAAGGGGTATTAATAGACATTTATGTGATATTGGTTGTACACCATAATTTACCATGCTAGTAATTGTGATGTTTATCAAACTATAAATCCAAGTATTAGATGATATTTGTAATAGTCAGAAGTGGCATTATCTCTTGTGTGTTGCATGTCTATACTAGAGTTCGGAAACCAATAATTAGAGAATTTCATTCCAGCACTTTGTAAGGAACTTGTCTTCACACATCAAATACCAAACAATCCATTAGTTACATTCATTTCATATTTCGATCACTTGCCAATGTCATTCCATATACCTTAGATGATTTACTTGAAAATTCTTATTTGACATATTATGATTCAAGAATCCCCATAAAAATACTCAAATCAAGAATTAGATACCTTGATTGTGTATAAATTAGATAATATATTTCCATTAAATATTTAGTGATCATCCTTAGTTAGAAATCAAAACCAACTAAATAAATTCTGAACTAATACTTCATATTTTCTAGACCTGTACTCTGTCATAAATATTTTTCAACCCTGACTGAATTTGAGCAATCTCTCTAGTGATTTTATAGATAATTAGGATACACAAAACATATCCCGAATTGAGAAAGGTCCAATGGTTCAATAAAAAATTACAACCCCCGCACAGAGCCCCAATTTGAATGTCATAAAATAGAGAAACATTTAAGTAGAGTAAGACAACCTGTATAAATCTATTAAATCTTTCATTACAATTCCCAATGCTAGAATTTTATTTAAACTGAAGCTAACACACCATATTACATAATCAAATCATTTTCAATAGTTATCCAACCAAAATTATCAATTTAAGAAGCTCTCCAACAATGAAAATATATATATTTGTTAAAGTTGTTTCTTTTAATAAGTTTAGTCAAAGAATATTTCATTATTACTAAGAATGTTAAATATTAATAATATAATAAATATTAACATTTAACTAACAAATAATTTATCAATAATAATTAATATTAATAAATACTCTTGTTGTTATCAATATTTAACAATTAATAAACTTTTATTGTGTATGTTAAATTGAATATTTGGTTGTGTTGTAAACCTTCATTGTGTATACCTTCTTGATGTGTTTTGGAACCCTAATGGTGGAGTTATGGTTTAGGGTCATCTTAGGGCTATGGTACCCAGGAATGTTCCTAAACCTTTGTGTTGGATGTCTTGATATTTTTGTGTAACCAAACATCCTAAATGATTATTGAGTAGGGTTGTCTAGGTTCCCTAGGTGAGTGTCTCACCATATGTGCTAGGACCCAGAAGTGGTCACTAGGGGATCCAAAGAAGTAGGAGACTAGGGCCCATAGTAGGTTGGTTCCTATGAGTGAGTTGGTAATCAAGTGGAAACATTAATAAAATTAACTAGGAAATGGGGGTTTGAGAATACCACATTAAAATAAGATAAAAGGGATGTTCTAAAGGCCATATATGTCATGTTGGATTATTGGGGTCATGTGCAACCATGGAGAAGGCTTGAGTGCACTTGGTTGGCCATGATCTCTAGGCTAGAGCTTGACAACAAGGGTTATGTGATGACTCTCATCTAGTCAGTACCCTAGAACCCTAACTCTTTATGTTGTTGCCTCTAGTAGTCTTTTGTGTACTTGCTTAAACTCTTTTGTCTTCGTGATCTTCATGATTATTTTGGGAAGGGATGTTCTTAGCCTTATTTTTTCCCTTGTTCTAAATTATGTGGATCTTGGTCCTATCTCCTAGCACGGGGGAGTTGACCATTTATGGTTTCACGTGGTTGGGTGGTGAAATATTTTGAGGTATTGCTCGTGGTTCAAGAATGGCATGTTGGATGTAGATTATGATTATTTATATTATATCTCTTCTATGTTGTAAAAGATGTAAAGAGTTCATGTAAGCCCTAAAAGGGTAACTTTTGTGTAAACTGATTTAAAAAGGCATGTAAAAGGGAAGGGTATCTTAGGGAAAATGATTCAAAGGGAAAGTTCCATTATGTAAAGGTATAGTTGTGATGAAAATATATGTTGAGGATTCTCTACCCTATCTCTCTCTTGTCTAAACTTGGAATAAACAATATGTATCAAAAGCATGGTAAATATGTAAAGAAAGGCAAATTTATTTTGTATGCAAAAAAGAAAGTATTATTATCTCAGTTGAATGAATGATAATGAGATCTCTTGCCCTATTCTCTTGTGAAAAGATAAATAGATAATTAAATGGTAAATGAAAAGTAAAGATGATAAAGTAGGAAATGTTGTGGTAATTCAATAGGAAAAAAGGAAATGTAAAGTATTGCTACTTAGAGCATATTCATGTTTCAAATAAAGGAAATAGTAGTTAAATCTTATTACTTAAACATGTTTAAAGAATACTAAGTAGTTATGGAATGTTACTAGGAAAGAAATCAACATATGTTATTGGAAATAAATATCAAAACATAATACATGCATGTAAATGGTTAGGGATTTAATAAAGGTAAAGTAAATTAATGTTGGGAACCTGAAGGGACTTAGGGTTAGATGAGCAATGCGATTTAAATATGCAAAAATGAGAAAAAAATTAAAAATAAAAATAAATAAAATTAATTAGTTACAAGACTTGTCAACTTTAGGCCTTGTCCTTCTGGGTTTCCTGGCGAGGCATGACATAAACATTTTTAATTACCTGTAGATCTTTCGTTGGTGATGCTTTAAATATTTAGGGAATTTTTTACATTATTCTCTTCTCAATATTAGTATAGAAGTTTTTCTACACCTTAACTTCCTCACAACTCTTACAATCTTTTATTCTAAATAATCTCTAAAATATTTTTAAAATCTCTCTCTTATTTCTCTTACACTCTCAAGCTGACATATAACTCTCTACCACTTGATACAACTATCTATAGTGCTCTCATACCACTCTCTTACATCTTTGTCTTTCACTTGGGTTTCTCAAGCCTTACAGATAATATCATTCTTTTATCTTATGCTTCTAAGCATTTGAAGATTTATCACATCCTTTATCAAGTTATTTTTTTTGGTCTATTTATCTTGGCCACTATGGAGGTAGAAACATAAAAATAAAGATTTGACTAAAGCAAGTCCCAAACAACCTCCAAATATTATTTTCTTCTGAATGTGCAGATTTATTAAGACATTCAATGCATGGAAGTTTACACATGTGCTTTATTATAGTCTAGATTTCTTTCATTAAACAATTATATCTTTTGATTTAGTTTATTTCTTCATATCTCCATTGTATTGTATTTTACTATATTTTTTATTTTGGGTTTTGGAGGTAGGTTGAAACGTTAAATTGGATCTACATATTTTCTAATGATTTTTTTGTTTGTGATCCATATGAGATTACAATGCATCCATAGCTGAAACCTTCAAATATTAACAGTGGACTTTTTAATGTCTATATTTTTATTTCTATAATTTTTATATTTTATTTATTTATTTACTATTAGATATTTTCACCTATTTATTTATTTTAAACGTTTTAAATAATTAATTTAATCTAGTGTAATTAGGAAAGTTTGCTCCCAAAAGACTGTTTTCCTTCTGATAAAATCAAATTTGCTACATTACACTTAATTTGATATGAGGAAATTGTGATAACATGACAAAATAATTAGTTCCTCCAGCTGGTTTGGAAAATTTAATGAGAAGTTTTTATAAAGAAAGAAAATTTATATTTAAAGCTACAAATCTTGTGTATTTGTTCATTGAAATTTTCTAATTAGAAATAAATAAAGCAAATATGCTCAAGAAATGAGCATTTACAACTATTAAAAGTATCAATAGCCCATGTTAAGCATAATAATCTTAGTATTCAGACAATTGTTAAAGGTGGAGCTGTATAATACACTACTTGGGTTGGAAATACATTAAAGATGATAAATGTAATAATGCATTAAGCATTGGAACCTTTGTTATTTTCTTCTCTTTGGAAGGTGGAAAGATCTAGCAAGTGACCTTAACATGAACCTGCAACAAAGATTATCCAACAGCACATTTTAGCAACATTAGTCAGGATGAAACATAAAATAGTGTTTGAGTTACTTTGTTTGATTTGTTGATTTTTGCTTAGACTTACATGAGAGTGCGTCTATCTGTATTCTCATCTTCATCTGCAAGCTTGAAATACCGAAAACTCCCATTGTATCCGTGCTTTCTATAATTATTATAAACTTTGGTATATATAGAAGTGGTATGTAAAGAATGACTTGTCTTGGGCTTAGTGGTAATGTGACCAGGCTGATAAGGATTTAATGGCCATAACTCTGCTCTTCTTCCTGTTTTTCTCACAGTCTTGAGCACCATCTTCTGATCTACATACCCACCAACTGTTATCTTGTGCAAGCTCATTTCTATGTCCACAGTTTGCACACCTACAGAATTTTATGACAGATTATCAGCTAAAGTTTGAATCAAAAGAAAAGCATAGAGATCTGGATGAGAGTTATGCCTTTCAGTTTACAGAGGGCTTTACGAACAGTTCTCTCACAGCCCTTGCAATGCAATCTCACCTGCAATTCAACAACCTGCCCACAAAGTAAAATCAAACAAATTGCCATTTTTTTTCTACAATATGTCATACCAATGTAATTTACTAATACAGTGTATTATAGAGATGGTTCTTTCAACTTATACTCTTATCTATTAAAGAAAGTATTAAAATGGGGGAAAAAATGGGAAACTGGTTACCATTTCAGTAAACTAAAGCTCAGTTTGAAAGGCGACCTTTTTCCTGTCAAGCTAATATGCAATATAGCAACCCTAATGTTTGTCAAATCGTATTAAGCAATTACTATTCCTTTACATAAGGAATCAAGGCGAGGTAAGGGGTGAATCTGTTGAAGAGTAAATGTGCAACATATATTGTGAAGCAATATAAATATTGCTTGTTACAGCCTTGAAGTCTATGTTGTTGCCTTCCTACTTGGCAATATTTTCAATCTGGTCAATAAATATAGTATTACAACATATATAATTCCCTATAAAGTAAAAATTAACACATGGGTACACTACATGCAATAAAACAAATTTAAGCCCGTTTTGTTTGGCATGTGCTAAAGCCAATTAAGGGTCAATATTATTCAATATATATAAGCCTTTCTGAAGATTCTCTATTGAATTAACCGCTTCCATTCATTCTGAGAACCTCATGTAGCTTATCCTTACTTTTAAATCTGTTTTTAACCATGGTTTCTGTAAGAGTAGCTCAACTATACCATTTGTTGATCATAGCCAATAGTCCAGAGTCCAGACCCAGCAATTTTCATGTTTCTGTTTAGTTCTGGACAGTGTCTAATGTCTGAGACAATTGATTAAGTACTACTTTTGTTGCTAAAGTTTAAAAGTTAATTATATGTTTATGTTGTCTACTACCAGTTACAATAGTTCACTCCCAAGTATTTTAATGCAACTTCTGATCCAAAACAGAAATATTGCAAGGCTTATCTTCGGACTATAGACCCATTTAATTAATATTCTGATATTTGCAAGACTTATCTTCGGACTGTAAACCCATTTAATTATCTTTTTCATCTGTATATATCTATGACAATCAGAGATGAGACCAACTGAAGCATTTCATGGTATACCATATCATGACTACTACATTCTCCAGTAACTCTCCATTATAAAGAAGTTTCAAAACTGAATGTTAAATGCATGGCTATTTACAGCCAAGGAGAATTCAATTGAAACAAACAGAGTTCATGTTAATGGGAAATCCAATAAATAAAAAATAGAGTTCAAAGCTTCCTTCATATTTATACCCCCGTAGAAATGTGGCTTTTCAAGCCAAATGGGGAATTCAGTAAATACAAAATGTTATTTAATGTTGTTTCTAAATTTGATTGTGTGAAATTTTTTATATCAATAGAAGGCGATCCGAAATATTAATACAAGAAATCTCACACAATTGAATCCAGAAACAGCAGCAATCAATATGTCAATCATAAAAAAATAAAAAAATTTAGCAAAATGTAAACCCTCTCCAAAAAAAACCAAACAGCTACAGAGATTGTAAACAGTGTTCTAACATTGCCTGAGACTAATATGAGTTTACCTCCATGGCGAAAACCAGTTGTGAAATTGCAAGACTCTCTTCAATTGATTAAAGTCTCAGACCAACGGATTTTTGTGTGTTGAAGAATGCAAAGTTGAAGTACACTTTTATAAAGCTTGTTGGTACCAAGTATGTCAAATCTCGTTAAAAGGCAGAGACCTTTACAACTCAGAAAGGATCTACCTTTACAACTAAGAAGTCTTCAAATCAGATAATGCAATTGTCAGTGCCTTCACTTTTTCTTTCTTTTGAAATCAGAATCGACAAAGGTACTCACTTTTAAGGATTCTGTAGATTGAATAGTTTTTACAATCTAGTGCTTCTTATATTGTAGTACTAATATAATATAGTAGTGCACCACGAAGAGTCTCTGGAGTACTTGTTGGCAGATAATAATGAATAATATTGCAAATTGTCGATGCCTTTGCCGACCATTTGTTCTTATCCAAATTTATCATCTCTCAAGTTGGATCTCTCGAATCTCAACAGGAATCTCAGTTTTCATAAGTAAACAGAGACCCTTTAGTTTATTGAATAATTTACCGTTGGACTCGAATTATTTTCTGATTTGCATTAATTATCTAATCATGACAGATAATTTGACTAAATGTGTTTGTTATATTTGAAGCATGAAACACTGGTTCACATGGGAGATTAGGTTTGTTGCCATGTTGAAGCCATTTTTAATATATTCGGTACGTCCCAAATGTTTTATTTCTAATGACATGGTAACATAACGGATCTTTCAAGTATACCTACATAAGAAAGCTCCAACGGCTATATGCTAAAATAATATTAAAAAGTGTCCTTAAAGTTCAAAAAGAAGTCCAGTTATATTTGTATCTGCTAATCTTGGAGAAGTTTCGTGGTATCTTACATAAAGATGATCATGCTAGTAGGTAAAATCATCACATGACATCTTGTAATCTTCCTTAATAAAAAAGACTTGTTTAAATTGCATAAGTAGACCTAGGAATTCGATCCCCACTCTTGGAGGATCAAGAGCAACTATTTTTCAACTCTCTTTATAAGATTAAGTGTTTTTTATTATTATATATAGTATCGGATAGATGTTGCTTCTTTTGTATTGGTAAAAGTGGTAGTGTTATTCTTATTGGAATCAAGTTGTGTAGTGCACACATTAAACATAATCTGCATTAATAAATTTATATTTATTAAGCATTTGTCAAAGTAAAAATATAGTATCTTTTAAAAAGTCATCAAAGTTTAAATATCATATGATCTTAATAAAAATAAGATTTGAAATTGAGCTAATTATAATAATGATCTTAACACTCTTAAATGTAATAATAACAACACAAAATTAAATTTGCATTAACTTTTTCTTTCCTAATGCTCTTTTATTTTCTTCTTTTGAACTTTCCCCTTCCTAATTTTCATGTGTCCAAATCGTGAAGGCCTATCACTTAGTATTGAACTTTGATTATTTCTCTTCTCTTTTGAATCTTTTTTTAACTTTTTGCATATATTTATTTCTCATATGCATATTATTAACACCCTTATCTTGTACAACTTGAAAGCCTTAAAAAATTGTAATATTTATAATATATTATATTTTACCTCCTTGTTAAATAATACAAACCCTGTAGAGAAATTTATGAGGTTGCTTGTATGATTATGCTATGTCATGGAGGTTATATTATAGGAATATAATAATGAAAGTTTCAAGAGAATCTAATATTGAAAGTTATATGAAATTCAAATGTTTTTAAAAGTAAGCATTCACCTCTAAGAGATATTTAGATACATTGGATTGTTGTTCCTTGCCTATTTATTGAATATGTTGTTACAATGTCATTGTAAATGCTTAAAAAATTTGGCATAAAGCTTTTTAGGTGCATGTGAAAATCTTTATTTTTTTTCATAGTTAATGAAGTAAGTGACACTAATTTTGCGATTACCCTTTTTACCCAAAAGCACTTTTTTAAGATAAATCTATAATATATGTGTTGAACCTTATTTTTACACAGTGTAACAGTAGGTATAAGAGATCCAAATCCCTCTTTTCAAAGAATGATGAAGTCACTCCCAAGGTTCTCTATGGTCAGGCCACAACTGCGTTGTAGTTCAGTTGAAGATTATGTGATTACATGAGGAGGCCTTTGCTGGTTGAAAATGTCGAGGCTGGAAACAAATGACTTGATAGTATTTTTATTGTTGATTTTTAGATTTTAAGAAAATGCAAATATGCATGCAATTGAATTCTAACTATTTTAGCTTCTATGATGATGACTAGATTCTAATCATGATTTTCCCAAAAAGTGCAAAAGATTAAGGTAAGAAGAATTCAAAGAAAATTATTGGAATGAAATCTAAAGGACATCTACCACAAGGAATTCAACTTGCATATCAAATAATGGATCTTATAAATGAAATCCACACTAACATAAATTAGATAACTCGCAATTCACATTATGCAGATGCAATCTTCGAGGAAACTTTCACAAAATAATGTTTTTTCAGAATTCATCAAAATGACACAACCATACCAGAAATGTGCACGTGAGGCAAATTCTTGCTCAAGCATGAATAATTTAGATCATCACCATTGATTCACCACAATAAGTAGAAGAAATCACAGCTAACACCAACTAATTTAATTACAAGAAGTTCAATAACAAAATACACATTTGGCCCTTGAAATTGAAAATGAATTTGCAAATTTGCAAAGATATCAAAAAATTCACACCATGATTGCAACTCCCAATGTAATTGTATTCGACTGCAAAAAATATGACCCTTATTACAATGTCTTGATAAGTTTATATAGTTTTTACAACTCAAAAATATGAATCTCGTAGCTATAGTTTCTAGACATCTATTTTGGCTGAAATAAAAATATAACTTAACTTTAATTGTTGAAAACTACTCCTAACTTATACTACTACATGCTAACATCAATTTCCAATGATTACAACTCAAAAAAGAAGCATTTTTTAAGCCCAAACATGCCTTAAAATTCTCGAATGAAGTGGAGTTTAACTGATGTTTTCTTTTGGATGCCCAAATCAATTCCTCCTCATAAAATGAATATGTGTAACAGCGTGAAACAACTACCCCTTCCATTGGTCAAACATGGGCATCCTTGGAAACACCAAAAAATGCCACATGTAGAAGATTTGACCTCCAAAATTTTAGCATTTTGAAGAAAAATGAGACTTCTTAATTTTTCCTCCCTTTTCCTTTTCTCTAACTAGGTTGTAAATGAATGAAAGCATGAAATAATTTGAATGAATCTGAATGAACAAAGCATGCCAATGTTACAGCACCTCATCAGGAAAAGCTCAACAAAAATTATTAATGGTTGCATTTACTTTGTCAAAATCAAGAAACTTCACAAACTCAAGGCAAGTTTGTTTAATTCTTCAAAAAAATACTTATTTTTTTTCCCTGCCCTTTAAAGTGGTTCTATCTCTTCCATATTTTCCCTCATACTACCTTTAGATACATACCTCCATTCAACATCTTTTTTTGATTTTATGCTTGATATTGGGCTCATCACTTTAGTAGCTCTCTGCCCTTTCCAAGGATAGAGTAGCATATTGATCTACCAAGAGAATGTGGAATGCAACATCTACAACATCAAACCTTATATCCAGGATAACATCCCTCTTCTTATTCTTAACCCTCCTTTCATCTGCATTGTAGTGTTCAACAAATGTCACAATGAGGTATGGGGATAGGATAAACACTTGGTGAGCTACTGCATGTACTAACCTAGAGAAGAGCATGGATGAGGCATTAGGTGTTCTTTCATTGGGTTTTGAAATACTTTTCAAAAACTCATTGAAATCCATATGGCTTATGTATGTGTCAGTAATCTCACTGTAGAGATTACCCAGCTTGGAAGGTGGACCATAACCAAGGAAGTTGTAATTCATTGGGAGAACAATAGACATTCCTGACAATTTGGCAATCAAACAAAACCTTTATATCAACACATGTTTTTATTAAAAACTAAAACTAACTAGAACTACGAAAGAAAAATTAACATTTAACTTTCAGAAAAAGAAAGACTAAGCTAACACTATAGACTAGAGACTGAAAAAAAAACAAAAAAAAACTATATAGGACTAACCCAAAAGGCTCAAGAAGAGGAAAAAAATCATGCAGACTATCCTTGACATTTCGGGGTTTATCTTTGAAAGGTATTTTCCAGGATGCCATACCTCGTGACCTCAAAACCCCAAAACCCTAAAACCTTGAAACCTAGAACCCCAAAATCTCAAAACCTCAAAACCTTGAAAATGGCTTTCTGGACTTGACCTAAAAACTAAGACACTAGACTAAGAAAGAAAATTTAAACAAAAAACACAAAGGAGAGAAAGAGGGGGAAAAATAAAAGACCCTAACCCCTATCACTTCATTGTTGAACTATCGGGAATGTAAAGATCTCACAATCTAACTTATCCAACACAAAACTAAATAGGATCAAGAAAAGAAAAGAAATAAAAAGGGGGGTCCCCCTTTAGGCCAAGTGGATAAAATGGGGTGTGAGTTGTAGAGGCACAACAAATAGCCTCGCCTAAAGGAGAAATGACCAAGGTATTTCTTCATTAGCACACAACCTTCAAACTAACCTTGCACCAAAAAACCAACACCTAGCCATTGGAGAAAGGGAACACTGTTTGACGAGCTTCAAGCTTAATACCTTTACATAATATTTCCTCTATTTTTTTTAGTGTATTCATTGTAACTAGATGCTTCTATGAGGATCACCCACAAGGACGTAAATCGGGGACAATTTTTACAACATTGAAACTTCCATCTAGATTATTTGTGTTGTTTGTAATATCACATCCATGGGTGAACCCACAATAGTGGGTTACACTTTTTCAAATGAAGGAATTCCTCTTTTTTGGTGAAGTCATGAATTTTAATGGTTTTGATCGAAAGCCCCTTACTTCTAATCGAAACACCCAAAAGTAGGAGGTTGCAATAGAAACCCCCTTTATATTTTTTTTAATTAAATTAAAGGAGCTTTGATAGAAAGGGGGTTTCGATATAAACCCCCTTATTTGGAGTTTTTGAGTAAAATTAACTAGATTGTTGTTATCATATGGACAATAGGGTTTGTCTTCTTTTTTGTAATATTTGTCGTATTTAACATTAAATAATATTTTTCTTTATATATACATGTGCATATACATATATGTGTGTGTGTGTGTGTATACATATACATATATATATGGGTATATGCACAAAGATGGGGGACCAAAAAGGTGCCACTTTACTTTTTGGTCCCCCATCGACCATAGTGTGTACGCACTAAAGCGTGTGCGCCCTATAGGGCCCACGCGTTGTGGCTTGGGTTGCCCAATCCTTAGGCTTGGGCAATCTAAACCATAGCGTGTGCGCCCTATAGGGCGCACACGATTTGTAAAATAATGAAAAGTATTTTTACAAAGCGTGTGTGCTTTATAGCGCGCATGCACTTTGAAAAAACACTATTTAGTGTTTGCTGCGGTTGGGAAAGCTCATTTTGATTTCCACAAACCCATGTTTGCAGCAAAAAAAAGCCTTCCCAAGCACGTACGCATTATTTTGGGCTTGTTGAATCCATAGTTTTGATTCATTCATCCATCAAATGGCTCCATGACATCATCAAGTTTGATCTGGAAGAAGAGGTAAGTGTTTTTACAACCCATGCCTCTTATTTGTTTTAAAATTTTAGTTTTGAAGCAATTTGTTTTGTTAAAATTTGTGTGTAATTTAGATTTTAATTTATCTAGTTTTTTAATTACCAAGAAGAAATAATCTCCCTCAACCAAACCCTACACCAAACCCTCCGTCTCCTCATGAAGAAATGAATGAAGAAACAAATGAAGAAAATAACCAAGAAAATGAACCTCAATTGCCTCCACCAATCGAGAAACCTCCTCATGGAACACAAGAAAATTTGATGAACCAAATTGAAAGAGGGAAAAAAGAATTAGAATCTTTAATTACGAGGTTAAAAGATTCTATTGGTACAAATTCTGGAAGGGAAAGACCTGAGAAATCATTGGAAGCAATCTTGACCCATGTAAGCTCGGTTAGTGGGCAAATTAATTTATGGCAGGATAAAAGAGAAGAACAAAAACAATATTATGCAAATAAATTATCTTATGCGGACATAAAAAAAGAAAAAAATCACAAAAGATGACATTTGCAAGCTATTTAAAAAACCAGGGGACACAGATACTCTTAGAACTACAACAAGGAGGTTCTCAATTCATTGGTGATTAAATGAAGACATTAAAAACAACTTTTGGGAGAGATGGTGGATGGTCTTTGATTTGCCTCCCTATAACAATCATGAGGTTCCTATATATTTCTTGAGGAAACTCTATTGCGAGTTTGTACTCAAGGAGGTGCCAAATTATTTTGACTATCTAGATTCTTAGGGTAGAGGAGGGGGGTCATCATTTGATAGAGCAGGGCACATCGTGATCCTAACGCACCTAGGGTTCCTATTGACAAACCACAGGCGGATCATGTTACTATTCCTTCCATTGTGAAGGAACATGTAGAGGCAGACACACTAGGCATGATTAGTGCTCTGACATAGACTCTCATTCAATGTGCCACTCCTTTAGTTGAGGGTGACCATGGTCAATCTTCGAGGGGGCATATTTGTCGGTCATGTGGAGTTTGTGCACATTTGGTACTGCCGAGAGAGAGGAAGAGGATCCTGGAATGATAATTAATAATTTTCTAAATATGACATTTGGCATTGACACACAGGTAAATATTTCCAAGTTCATTAAATTGCTTTGATCATATTTCATTTATAAAAGAATAACTAATTAATTTAGTATCTATTGATTATGATCAAAATTCAGGGCAAGAGTGTCAGTGGCAGTGGCAGTGGCAATGATCCTCATGTCCCCTTCTACACATCATAGTCAATTCCACAAGTATGTATCGAATAAAACATTTTAATTAATATATTTGATTATTATGTAATTGTATGAATAATTATATCATAACTTATTGTGCATGTGCATTAGACGTTCACTGGTGGACCATTGACGTTCACAATAGACAGCGAAGGGCATCGTGCCACTTTCCTTGAGGTATCTTTATTTGCATGTTAAATTGATTTACTTGATTATATTTAATTAATAAATGAATGAATAACTAAATTACTAGATAAATTATGATCAAAATCCAGAGGCACAATGATCACATTCTTTCACCTGGCTTTGTGATGTCACCATTGAGTCCACAGGTATATTTGTAATAATGCATTATAATTAACATGTGAGTAGTATGTTCTTATATGAATGGTTTTCTTATAATTTTCCATGTACATGTGCACTAGTTGAATGTTGGAGCTTCGACATCGACACTAGACACTGAAGGACGCGGTGGAACCTTGACGGAGGTATCATTTACTCATTAGTAGGGTTGTAAAAAATATATGTAATCTTGATAACTGCATAATACTTTTTTTGTTTCATTTTCAGTTATTGACATCAGAGACTCCTCCTTCTGTTTGTGATACTTTGGATAGTGGAGTAGCTGCAGTAGTAGCTAGTTCTGAAGCACTGACTGAGGTATGAAAGAGATCACTTAATTTTAATTGTTATTTTAATAGTTTGTATTGAATTTTATAATGATATTCATGTATGTATTTTAATTATTATTTTGATCATTGTTGTAGGGACTTATTACTCCAGATTGCCAGCATGCGCCTTCGGTGGATGTACATAGTGACTATTTGCTAGCGGTAAGCGAATATTCAATTTTGATGTATATTAGTTATTGATGCTTAAATTTTTTTTATCATCTCGAGCTACAGAAGAGTCTAGATAGGAGGACAAGTGAGCACACTTGGAAGACTACAGCATCCACTGCATCTCCATCGATGTGACAATCAAAGACAACTTAGGATTTGTTTTCTTCCCCTGGCAGGAAAGGACTAGATCAGGGATATAGATTGTATGCCTATATGGCATTAGTGGACATATTTTTTGTATATTGTATAAGTGATACATTGTACATCCATTTGGCTTTGAGGAAGCCAGTTTAACTATATTGAATATATTCAATGTATGACATTATTGGACATATATATTCGGCTTCATGCCCTACGAATATATATTTTTTATGTTTTAGGTATGCAATTTATGTGTTTGGTGTATTGATGTATACTAATTTATGTTTATGTGGATGTCTTATGCTTTGTAAATTTCCCATGCCTTATAGTTATGCTTGTATGTTTATCGATGTATATTGTTACTGTCACCCTAAGGAGACTAACTTGACAACATTCACTATCACCCTAAGGAGACTAACTCAACTCGAGGATTCTACAAACAACTTGGAATCCACTCAAAGAATTAACCTCACTCAAGGATCTAGTTGAGCTATCTGACTTTGTAAGTCACTCCCACAACCATACTACTCAAATTCACTTCCTTGTTTCCTTGTTCCAGTGCCTTCTAGCATCAACTCTATCATAGGCCACTTAGTGCACCTAGTGCCTCCACCACACCAAAACTCAAACTAGACTTCACACCCTGATCCTAACACCTTAGATCATCTCAACATGCTATATTTTCCATGTTACAACTTCTCATTCAATCCAATCAACTCATCTTTCACCCTTCCTCTTCTATAGCCCTTGGCTTGCCTAGTAGCCCTTCCAACACTGAAATCAGAAATTTACTCTCAACTTCCCCAAACAACCTAGCAATATTTTTACATTTTCTAGTACCCTTTTCGGAGTTACTAAATTGATATCAATATCAGACTTTAACTCTTTGACTAGTGAAGACTTCCTTCACCCCCTAACCCTTCAACTAGGCCTAATTAGCCTCACCTAACAAAGCAACTCCTATCTAACCACTCACTTCCAAGACTCCACAACCCCAAATAGTTTTGATAAATGATAAAATAAAACCAATTTTAAACTTAGTTTTCCCATATTCACCCATCTACACTCCCATTCAATAAACCCTCACTATTTGGGCTAGAAACCAAGGGTTTTGTAGAAAATACCCTTCCCTGCAACACCAGTCCCAACATCTTCTAATACATCCAAAAGGACCTTCCCATCCATCATCTACCCTCTCCAATCATCGGGTCACTTCCATCCATGACTGGTGCTTACCTTCAACTCGTTTCACTGTGATTTCACCAGGCCTGTCTCTATCTCTTCTCACCTTCTATTCAACTTCCCTGCATTCAAAGATAGATCTAATACATAAAATACATCAATGGAAATCTCCCACCAAACCATAGTTAACATAGAGGTGGGAGTGCCTTACATATTATGGAGGATTCAAACCTTTAACTTGCTGACTGTGCTACAAATGCCAGTCACTGTCCTCAATAACAATCAATTCCTTGACTGTAATAATAACAAAAGTAATGAAATGAATGCATAAATGTATAAATATAATATAAGGCAATATTTCTACGTCACAACCTATCCAAGATCACGTGGAATCAAATATTTATATTCATTGGTGTGTTCCCTATTCCACGAGACAGTCACAATATAAAGACATGACCTTGAATAGGTGAGGCAACATATGGCAAAGTTGTCTTCTATTGACCCCAATACCAGGCCTATTTTGATCTGTGGGTACCCTAATGTTGGCAAGAGTTATTTTATTAATAAGATTACTATAGAATATGTGGATGTGCAACCTTATGCTTTTACTACTAAGTCTTTGTTTGTCGGGCATACTGATTATAAGTACTTGAGGTATCGGGGTATTGATACCCTTGGTATTTTTTACCACCCCTTGGAGGATAGGAACACCATCAAGATGCTCAGTATTACTAGGTTGGCTCATTTGAAGGTGGTTGTTTTGTTTTTCCTTGATGTTTTGGGGTCCTATGGTTATAGTATTGTGGGGTGCCTTAATTGCTTACTGTACCCCTGTACCAGTCACTGTCAATACACCAGTTAAATCCTTGGTGTTGTCAGTGATGAAGGTAATAAAAAGATAGTATAGCCAAGTCAAAACAAATACAAATAAACATTCTTACATCAAACTAAACAAGGATCACATTAAGATCAAGTACAATAGTTCATTGTTGTTGATTGTACCCGTAGGCCAGTGGAATACCAATGTGTAGAGAAATTTTGATTTTATTGATTCAAGCTGATACAAACGTGATCCATTTCAAATCAAAAACATTCTTTCCCTATCCACTCATGTGGATCCCTTCCAAAAAGACTCTAATCTTCCAAAAGACCGACTAGAACCTACAAAATAACTTCTAATTGTCCCTAGTAACTAACTGATTGTTAATGACAAACACTAGAATTAGTTGTCAAGTTGACGACTAAAGTTGTCAACTCGACAACCCAACACCCTTTTCCCACTCTAACTACTTATAAAAGGTTTAGAGACAACCTTTACAAACCAAACTAACTTAGACTTCCTACTAACCCCTACTAACTCCAATTAAGCCCTATTTGGCTTATATTGCCAATATAGGCAATTTACAAGATTGTTCACATTTAGTGCTTTTAACACTATGTAAAGGCTCTAATGGCCTTAGTACATATTTATAGACCCTTATAGGTTATTTCCATCAACCCCTAACTTAGGATCAATACGTAACCATTCATAGTGACCCCTAGGTACCTTTTAGGCTTCTCGGTGCCATTAAGGCTTACATTTAAGATTGGGTTACAATATGATCAATACATGATCCAAATAACATTCTATGATCCAAATACATGATCAAATTTCAAACTGGACCACAAGCCCTTTTGCATATAAATACATATTTGCACTCATCCTCTTGCTCGCCCCAGAGTGGTCGGTGGTGTTCAAACGATTGTGTGTGCCAAAAAAGGTTGTCACTAGTGTTTAGCTGGCCATTCAGAGCTATTGGAACAGACGGTTCGATGCTACAACTGATGGTTTGAAAGATACGAAATGTTTTTCGTTTGAATTGAGGAACACTTTGCATTCTGAGATCGACCGAGAATGTGTTACCAAATTTAAATGAACTTGAATCTTTGAAAACTGAGACAGGTTATTGTAGGCCCCGGCAACACGGTCCCATGTCACCTAATGGCTTGATGCTACCTCACATGAGCTCTGAGATATGACCCCGTAAAGATCGCTGATTTCATGCTAAAGGGACCTTGAGGGACACTTCGACCTGGAGTGACTGGCAGCATTCAAACAACTGTGTGTGGCGAATGAGGTTTCCCCTAGCGTTTACCCAGCCATTTGGAGTTGTTGGAACAAACAATTCGATGCTACGATCGACGGTTTGAAAGATACGCAATGTTGGTCTTTTGAACTAAGGAACACTTTGAGTTATGACATCGACTGAGAATGTGTTGCCAAATTTAAACGAACTTGAATCTTTGAAAATTGAGATAGGTTATTGTAGGCCTCAGCAACACGGTCTCGTAGCACCTCACAACTCAATGCTACCTTGCATGAGCTCTGAGATATCACCTCGTAAAGATCATCAATTTCATGTTGAAGGGACCTTGAGGGACACTTCGGCCTGGAGTCTTCAGTGACATTCGAATGACTGTGTGGTGTTGTCCTCAATTTTGAGTTCACAAAATTATGGCAACCCTACGAATTTTTCTTGTCAATTTGTAGAAGTATCCTCTATGTTTTGAACATTTTGATGAAGTGATGTAAAAAAAAGCCATTCGTTATCCCTAAAAAGCTCTTATAAACACATGTTCATGCGTTCTTTTCATTCTTCCCATTTGTTTTTTATCTTTTTTTCCTTCGAGTCGAAAGCCCTCTAAAATACGCTCGTTTCGAGCTAACGTAGACGTCAAACAGAGTTATATAGCTCCAATTATGATGAAAAAGGTGGGGTTTTTCGAGCTGACTGCATATTCTTTAAAAATCCATTAAAGGTGGGGTTTTTGAAGTCAATTGCACGTAATTGAATTACATTTGATTTAATTAATGGATTTTATAATTCATTTTCAAATTTCAACTCATTCTGAGTTGATTTGAATATAGTTTTTAATATTTTCATAAAATTAGTTTTTAAATAAACTAATTTTGTTAAAATACTATAATTATATTAAATTAATTCAAGATAAAAAGACTTAAATCTTTTACAGTGTGATTTTTATTTCTTACTGCATATTATCCTTATGCAAATCACATTAAAAATCTCATTTCTAAGTCTTTCCTATTAAATACGTTATTTTTATTAATGACTGCATGTGTTTTCATTGCATGTGCAGTTGAACTTCTGAAAAGCGTATTTAATATTTAATCAAGTGTTGTTTTTGGATGCAATTGCATATCAAATAACATATTTAAACTTCTCAGGTGGCTTTTTCTCCATAAAAGTCATATTTATAAGGATATGTATATGTTTTTCAAAAGAATGTATTTATTTCTTTATTGTTTCTCTTCCCTTGGTGTTAAATTTTAAATGTATTACATGTGTTCTCTACATGTTAATACATTAAAAATAGATATTCTTCCTTTTTACGTGATTTTCAATAGCTATTACATATGCTTATGGTATGTGTAATAACTATATGAAAAAGACATTTTTAATGATCTTCCCTATACGTTTATTTTTGAAGTCTTTGCATTGCAAACCCAACATTAAAATCAACATTTTTAACCTCTATGTAAAGCCGTCGATTTTGGGAGCCATTACATACCAAGGAAGGTGTTGATTTTAGAATCTAAAACATATGCTATCCTTCCCCTTTTTAACATTTTTATATGTATATGTATTGGCGTTGATTCTTGTTGTTATTACATATGTTTTGGAATCGATCTTATGCATGTATGTAATACCTTTTAAAATTAATGTTTTAATATATATGCAAAGGGCGTCGATTTTAGAGGCCATAACATATATGTGTATTAAACGTCAATTTCCCTTACGATTGCATTTTCAAAACAGCTTTCTTAATATCCAAGCATAGGCGTTGATTTTTATTGCTATTACATATGTTTTCAAATCTTTTTGCATGTGTAAAGGGTTTTGAAAATAGCATTTTTAAACTCCCAGCAAAGGATGTTGATTTCCAACATAAATACATATGCATTCAAACCTCAAACAGCATATGTAATAGACTTTAAAATCAACGTTTTTAATAACATCCTTTGGGCGTCAATTTTTAGCACGATTGCATATGTGTAAATCATATTACAAATGACATTTTCAGTGATCTTTCCCAAGGACATCGATTTTTGTGAGTATTGCATATGCTGTTTGTAATGCACAGCACATATATTTTGATAAAAACAGTCCACTTCTTGATCATTTTTCTTCAAAAACACCTCATGTTTGGAAGATTTGAGCATCTAAAATCATTCACTTAGCTCTAGAACTGATTTTGATGAGTTATTTATTCTTTTTATTGAGTTATTTTATCATTTTTGGTCGGATTTATGCCCTAGACGCCATTTTTCTTTCTCATCACATATGCAAGAGAAATGGTCAAACAGTTGCTATTTCTTGGCATTTTTCTTCTCAATCTTCCCCGTTTGGCTGTATATGATCATTGACTATCCAATTTTGAGGGAGAGAAACTAGGAAAATGATCTATTTATACTCTTTCTATCCAATCTTTTCTAAATCTGAGAATCAATTGGATTTATTTTAAGAGATTCTATCTTGGAGATTGAGGTAAAATTTTCCTTGTTCTTTTTCTTGTTTTTCTTCTAAATTTATTTATTCTACATGTAAAGCTTGCAATTTTGATTTACATGTGATAGAATATATAATTCTTCTACTTCCATTCTCAATTCTCAAAGATGCATGTGCAAGAACTTCATCTTTCTTTCATGTGCAGTCGGGATTAAAAACCCTATCCTATGAAGAAGAAAAGACAAATGCAAGTTATTCATGTGCTATTTTCCAAAATCACTTGCATCAAACCGCTGTCCCTACCATCACCATATGACGTCAAACTCATAATGGTGGTTAATTTGACACTTTTTCATGAAATGACATCCCTCCATTCACTCATTATCCATTCACTACGTATCTCTCGCTGTCCACATATGCAAACACCTCCAAGAAACCCATTTTTGGGTCTTCCTTATCATTTTTGAACTAAAATCCAATCACCTCTTCACTGTCCTAAAATTTTCCAGCCATATGCCATGTTCATAGTCTTCCAAAATCCATATTTGTACATCAAAAATTGTGCAATGGACCCATCCATGCTTCATTTTCTCACCTAATGCTTGTTCATTCATATGTAATACCCTCTGAAAAACCCGTTTTGGTTTTTCTCACCACACAAACTCAAATCCGTTTGTTCTTCCGTTGTTCACAAGTATTCCATCTGCATACAATACCCCAAGCTCATTTCTTGTGCATTCAAAAAAGTGCAATGAATCCATCACTTGAAGATGTTCTTACCTTGTGGAATCTTCATGTCATAGTTACTCGGGCATATCATATTGCTTTGTCAGGAGAATTTCTAGCCGGCACCAGAAAAGGAAGAAGAAAAGGCCCGCAGGATTGAAAAGGAGAATCAAGAAAGTTTGAAATGTGAGAGGCAAAACTAAAAAGAATGATCTAAGATGGTGTTGCCTTCCTATGCTGACTATCAAGTTGTGCAACCAGGCTTGGATATAAATGTAAGGTAGGAAGATATCATTTCAAACTTAAGGGCTTTCATTTGGAATCAAAGAGAAGATGACGCACACTATTTAGTTGCTCGGGCCGTCTTGGAGGAAGAGGAGGAAGTTGGTATTGAATTTGACAGAGAAAGACATAGAATTGAAAGGGGGCTTAGAGAAAGATTGGAACGTGAACAAAGAGAAAGGATACAAAGAGAAAGAGAAGCCCATAGGAGAGCTCAAAGGCCACCCTTAAGAGAAATTCAAGTTCGAAGGAATCAAGTGAAATAGAATTAGAACACAAGCTGGATAAGAAGATTGGATCTTTCTTCCCAGAAAGATTTGAAAGGCTACAATCAGAAAGAATTCTTCCAAGGCAGAGATGGAAAGAAACAAATGTACTTCTTAATAGACAACTAAGGATGCAGGTTCCTGTTCCAGATCAAGATGCTTTCACCAAATTAGAGCATATCAACCATCACGCATCCTATAGCAGCATGAAGACAAACAAAGGATGATGTAATAGGTGTCATGTCTTGTCAAGCACTTAGAATATTTTCATTATGTCTTTGTAATTTGTATTTGAAAGATTACATGTAATATGAAAACAAGATGTAATTGTATGTGATAGTATCATGTGCAAAGCTATAACATGTAATCAGGTTGCAAGTGCATTAGGCATGCAACTTTGAAAAAAGTCAAAATTAGTTAGTTAGTTAGGGAATAAGTCAAGGTGGTTAAGGATTTTCCTCTTTTCTCTCCACCTTTCTCTCTCCTCTTTTCCTATATAAAGGAGGGAGCTCATTATAAATAATCATCTTTTGGCAAGGCAAGAAAATTCTGCCAATTTGTATTATGCACTCTAAGACTTTGTGCTTGGATGTAAATCAAATTGCTTTCAATAAAAGAGGCAGATTATTTTGAGACTTTGTGCCAATTCAAACGGTTATGTGACAATATTTTCTTGAGTTGATTGTGAGTTTTAATGCTTTGATTCAAGAGGGATTTGGATTCAATTGTGCAGACTTTGAGCTGCCTATTGCATTCAGAGCCAATTTGAACTTTTGAAGACTTTGTGTTGCAGAAGGACAAATTGTGATAGATGGTAGTGGCTGCAACTACTTAGAGTTGAAGACTTTGGGCTTCAGTTGTAAGTGTTTTTATTAAATTTGAGAGTATCCAATAAGAGACTTTGTGCCTTACTGGTTATTCTACTTGAATCCACACGAGAAAAGCGCAGGAGACTTTGGGTTCCTATTTTTGTTTCAAAAAATATAAAAAAGAAATTTGTTGCCCCTGGTATTGTTCTTATGTCAATTCCAAGGTCACCAGTATTATCATAGCAATAAGGCACTTTTTGTTGAGTTAGAAAGTAGTAGTTATACGCAAATCATTCTTGAAAAAAGAGGAATTGATTAAGAGAACCACCCTTTTTGTAATTTTAGTTAAGTTCCTGTTGAAGCCACCTACAGTAAGAAGGGAGCCTCCCCTATTGCTGAGAGGAGAGAGAAATCTCATGAGACGTTGTCTAAAGTTACAATTTTGTAAGGTGTAGTCTTAGCGGCTTACAAAAATATTAGTCAACATGTGGAAAATGAGGTTGCCCCTAGCATTTACCCAGCCATTCAAAGCTATTGGAATAGATGGTTCAATGCTACAACTGACGGTTTGAAAGATACATAAAGTTGGTTGTTTGAACTGAGGAACACTTTGAGTTCTAACATCGACCAAGAATGTGTTGCAAAATTTAAACGAACTTGAATATCTAAAAATTGAGATAGGTTATTGTAGGCCTCGGCAACACGGTCCTGTAGCACCTAACAGTTTGATGCTACCTCACACGAGCTCTAAGATATGACCCCATAAAGATCGCTGATTTCATGTTGAAGGGACCTTGAGGGAGACTTCAGCCCAGAGTCATCGACAACATTCGAATGACTGTGTGTGGAAAATGAGGTTTCCCTTAGTGTTTACCCAGCCATTCAAAGTTGTTGGAACAGACGGTTTGATGCTACGACCGATGGTTGAAAGATACGCAATGTTGGCCATTTGAACTGAGGAACACTTTGAGTTGTGACATCGACCGAGAATGTGTTGCAAAATTTAAACAAAAGTGAATCTCTAAAAACCAAGATAGGATATTGTAGGCCTCAGAAACACGATCTTGTAGCACCTGATGGATCGATGCTACCTTGCATGAGCTCCGAGATATGACCCCGTAAAGATCACCAATTTCATGTTGAAGGGACCTTGAGGGACGCTTCGGCTCAAAGTGTAGTCTAAGACTAGTGAATTAAAATATTTGCATAAAATGTGATTTAGGTTGGTCTATGATGTAATGAATTTGCCTTTGTTGTTATCTATCTTTCCAGAGGAAATTACTGGTGTTCTTGACAGTGACTGGATTTGGGATCACAGTCAGTGGTTCAGAGAGCCCTGTTTTGGCACTAGTCATTTTGGTGAGTTTAAATCCTTAAGAGTGGATGTTTTTATGGTGGATTATGGATTTTTGGATCCATACTGATCTGTTTGATCAACTGGTTTGATCTGGAAGAAGTTGTAAGGTTCCATTTATGTAGGCCCTAGTTGTGTGACCCTAGAAACAAGGTTTTGGTGGCTAGAAGAATGGGTAGGTGTTGAGACCTTAAAAACTTCATTTTTTTTTGTTTTTAAACCTTATGAAAGACTGTTTCTTGGTGGGATGTTGGGGAGTGAATATATCTATGAGTTTCTTTGTAATGGTGATGGAATTAGGCATAGTTGGTGACTGCTAAGGTATTGGATCTACTAGATGGTCCAAAGGAGTCTATCTTGGGGTTTGGGTAGGATTTATGGAACCCAAAAGGGTATCTAAAACAATTAAGAGTTCCTTTAGTTGTTTGGAAGGATCGGGAGAAAAAGGCTGATTTGACATATTGGAGGCTCTAGGTGAACAGTCAATGAAACAACAATTTCATATGCTTGACTGGAACATGTTTTGGATAGGGAAGTAAAGTAAATACATTGTTGTGTTTATTATTTACATTTTCATGCATTTGAATCATTATTTTATTTTCTAAGAAGGTGAAGGAATAGATTGGTGTTGGGGACAGTGACTGGGCATGGGAGTGAATGCACTTAAGGGTGGAGGTTTTTAATGAAGGAACATGAATGTTCATGTCCAATATGGTGTGTTAGAACCATTGGATCAATCTGTTGAGGTTTGTGGAGGTCTTCTTGAATAGACCCTAGGTTTATGACTCTAGGAACCAGGGTTTTTTAGTGAGAGAGTTTGGTGAATGGTGGGGTGTCAAATTATGTAGTACAAACACTAGAATTGAGTTTTTTCGCATGGGCTAGGAATTTTTTGTATATCAACATGCGATAGAGTTTGGGGATTTTTTAGTATTTAAATACATCTTTGGGATGTATTTTAGAGTTCGGATATATGGGAAGAATGGTTGTGAAAAAGATATTTCTATTTTTCATTTTGAGAAGATCCAGAGTGATTTTGAGTCATAGAGGAAATGCCCTGATCCTTCCACAAGTGCTATTCTGAAGAGTTCTGATCACTTGACAAACATAAAATTATATGTTGATTTGAAAAGAAAATCAACAGAAGATGCTACAAATGAAGTGAAAAAACCTAAGGTTTCTTCTCAATGTAAGTAAAATCTTTTCCCTCAATGAAAGATTGAAGTCTTTCCAAACTCGTTTCTCCCAAATTATGGGAAACTCTGAACTTACCATTTGAATAACCACAAGTTTTTATTTTCATGCAGGCCATTCTTCCAAGAGTCATGAACATTTCCATCCATCTCTTGCTGAAAAGGAATGTCAGATGGTGAAATCTACGAAAACAAAAACTAAAGAGATGAGCAGAGGATTCCTGGGGATGATAGGAGGCAAGTGGATAAACCAAAATGTAAACCTTTTGTTTTAGAGAGGGAGAAGTTGGAAAGGAAATGAGATAGTGCATCATTGAATTGAGTTGGTTCCTTAAGGCTCTTCCATGGCCTTCCAAGTAATCTAAACAAATAACTACAAGTAAACAGTCATTTAAACTGACTGTAGCCAGTTCCAGGTAGTTGGTCGGCCTTAGGAAGGATTATTTGATAGTATAGGCATGAATAGAGAAGTTTGAGGAGTGTAGGGTAGATTCATAGGCTGTGTGGATCGAAAAGACAATGTAAAAATATTTTTTTATATCAATAAAAGTTTAATTATCTGCAACTTTAGTTCTTTGTCGGGGTACAGTCAATATAGACTGAATTCAAAAACATGATTGGCAATGTATTATTGATTGGATCTTGATGTAAACAACCTTCTTTTGGTTTTGTGTACATGTTACTGAATTCATTTCATTGTTTTGTTTGGGAATAAGGTTAAGGCACTCACTGGTTAAGGGAGAAAGATTACTGATTAAGGGAAACCAATCCCACGCCAATCATGGTTGGGAGTAATCCGATGGATGGAGAGGGTAGTTAAGGGTTGGAATAGTCTATTTGGATTCATTTTAAGGTGTTAGAACCTTATTTAGAGTTGTGAGTGGTTTGATAGGGTGATTTCTCTAAAACCCTTAGTTTCTAGCGCAAATAATGAGGGTTTATTGAATAGGAGTGTAGATGGGTGAATATGGGAAAACTAAGTTGAAAAATGGTTGTCTTTTATCCTTTATCAAGACTTTTTGGGGTTGTGGATTCCTGGCTATTAGTGGATGATAGAGTTGCTTCTTTGGGCAAGGGCTAATTAGGCCTAGTTGAAGGGTTAGGGGGTGAAGGAAGTGTTCACCAGTCAAGTCATGAAGGTCTAAAAATGATATCAATTTAGTAACTCTGAAAAGGGTATTTGAAAGTGTAAAAACATTTCTAGGTTGTTTGGGGATATTGTGAATGAATTGTTGATTTCAAGGTTTGAAGGGCTACTAGACAGGCCTAGAAAGGCTATAGTAGAAGAATGGTGAAGGATGAGTGGATAGGAGTGAATGGGAAGTTGTAACATGGAAAATGTACCATGTTGAGATGATCTAAGGTGTTAGGTTCAGGGTGTGAATTCTGGTTTGAGTTTTGATATGGTGGAGGCACTAGGTACACTAGGTGGCCTAGGAGGGTATTGGTGTTTGGAGAGATTGGAACAAAGAAAAGTGTTAGTGAACTCATGAGCATGGTTGTTGGAGTAACTTACAAAGTTAGAGAACTCCATTTGATCTTTGAGTAGGACTAATTCCTTGAGTTGATTCCAAGTTACTTGTTGAATCTGTGAGTTGAGTTAGCCTACTTAAGGTGATAGTTAGTCGCAGTCAGTGATTGGGAGAGCCCTGTTTTGGCACCAGTCATTTTGGTGAGTGTAAATCCTTAAGAGTGGATGTTTTTATGGTGGATAAGAAAATACAATTCTTATGCAATGATTTTTTCACCAATTTTCCAGCAAAGGCATCTGGACTTGAAAAGGGAAAATGTGTGAAACAAGGAATAGAACAGCTACAAGGGAAGAAGGTAAAACCTAGTAATGGAAGAAAATTTATTAATCTGGATAAACTAAAATTTAAACCTAGTAATGCATGATAAATTTACAGTCCACCCAATTTACAGTACTATATAAATTTGACATGTCAATATTTTGTATCTCCATTTAGTCCAATGAACCAATTGGATCTGCCCTACCCTTGATTGTCTCAAGTATTTCCTTGTGGTCTGACTCACGAACCTTCCAAAGAGTTTTATGATGCGGTCTTCCCCCATATCTGATCAAGTGGAAATTTGATGCAATGATGAGGTTTGAATAATGAAGAATCTTTCTGTGTGTCTCCCAATCCTCGAACAACCACAACCTAGGGTTCTTCGTAGCATACCGTCTAAGCCATGTACCAGTTACAACCACTGCTCCTATAGGGTATTCTAATTCTTCACCATCAATAACCAAGTGATCCAATTTCTTTTTTGCCTCAATACAATGACACAAATAATAATATGTCCCTTCTTCATTGTCTTTAGGTGCCAATAATAGCAAAAACATGGCCTGTAATGATATAAACATAATGAGGACATTAGTTTAGTGAATATTTATGATAAAAGTACTAAATTTAAGATTATTTGTATGTGGAAAATTTTACGTAGTTGTACTAGATCAGATAAGCGATCAAAGTCAATGGATGATTCCATTTCTGTCAGTTGTAGTGATTCATGGGGATGATAGGAGGCAAGTGGACTCAAAATACATGTATACCATTCGTCAACCCATTCCTTTGACTCACATCCATCCCAATCTTCATCTACACATGATGAATAAAAGCATGCCATATGTCATGTGTGGATACTCCATGAACCTGCATTACAACTTCTAAAAGAGTGTATCTCACTCGATCATGTCAATGTACAACAATCCTCATATGGTGTTGAATGATATGAAACAATTGTTCACCAAAAGGAATAGGGTAATTATGTGTGTATGGGATTGAATAGTAGTATATAAGGTAATGTGATATGCAAAGGGAGAATATAGGACCTATCCTTAATCCAAATTCCCAAAAGGATAGATCCAAATGGATTAATCACAAAGAAGTGATCAATGCACAATTGAATCAACAATGGAGAACATGAAAAAAAAAAAAGGAGAAAATCCTATAATCTACTATAGAAAGTATGTACTTGAAATCTGAAATGAATGGAAGGTAAATACTAACCTCGAAATAGGGTAAATATGGAAAATGCTGATTTCTGATGTTTGTGCACATTTTTGAGAAATTCTACAACCTACTCCAGACTAGAAATGTCGAGACAGAGAAAACCCAAAAAACTTTTGTCCTTCTAGAAGCTAATCATCCTTGACCCAGATAGTAGGGCAAGGTCTTACCCCGAGGTAGGATCCTACCCCTCACTGAAGATCGTCTCTGACGAAAATTCTGTTCGTGGATCTCAGAAGTTTGCCAAAAAAGGTATCCAGATCTGCACTTCAATTCGTTGTCCTATACCTATACCTACAAGAAAAATGGTTTTATTTGTTTGGGATGGGGGGTTTGCCTTGGTCAAACCCTAATTTAGGAATTAACCTTCAAATTGAATTGAAATTGTAATATGCATAAACAAAGTAAATGGAACTATTCACCTTGCTTATGTTGAAGTCCTTGTAGGGGATTCGAATCCTTGAATCCACAAGTAGGGATGCTCCAAATGAAAGTAGAGGTATGTAGTATGTTTCAAATCAATGGCATTAGATCTTCAACACCAATCTTGAATGTATCTTTGCATAGGAAGAGGCTTGGATGAATGTGGATGGAGAAATCTTCAAGGAGGCTCCAAAGAGATTGAATCCTTCAATGGCTAACAATGGATCTCCTTGATGAATGCTTGAATGCTTGAATGCTTGGCTTGAAGATGAATGAATGCTTTCTTTCTTTCCTTCTCCTTCTTTCTTACTTGCACTTGAGAGCTTGAGAGATTATGAGATGAGATATGAAAACTTGATTGAGAGACGTTCTCACAAAACTTGATGGAGAAAATGAGAGAGGAAAGCTTCCTTTTATAGTGATCTAGGGCACAAAATTCTAGAGAAGGCCAACATTGGAGAACTAAATCTAAATTAACCTTAACCCCTAGAAATAGACCTAGATTAAATGCAATTTAAGGATTTACCATTCTGAAACCCGAAATAGCCGACCCGAAAGCGGGAAAATAAAGTTTTCTGAAACCCGACATCTTGAAACTTATGGAATTTGAAAATTGGACTTGGGGTTAGGGATGTAGTAGTCTCTACCCTAGGTTAGGGATGAGGTCAGGGACTAGGTCGTCCCTGACCCTTCAGGTCATCCTTGACCCAGAAGGTCAAGATCTTCAGATTCTTACAGAAAGTTGCCATAAATTAGGTTGGAAACAAGGAGAGAGAAGCATAATAGGGGGGAATAGCCAGATACATGCAAAGACTTAATCACGGTGCTTGACATGACCCCAAACCACTTACTTGGAGGGCTAAACGCTCTTATCATGAAAGTGCTTCCATTTTAAGACGATACATTAAGCCCCCACTTTAGCAAGAGTATGGACTCGATGCAAAGTCTTGGTAAAGGAGATCATAATGAAAAGATAATATTATTGTAATCAAAGGGGCAAAGGAAACCTCAAGCCCCCAGGGACTCAAGTCCTCATCAACTCCAAAATCACAATGAGAGAGACATCTCTTAGAGAGAGAGCTAGAGAGAGTGTGATTATCTCGTCCAATGAGAACTTATGTCCCATTGTGAACCACACAAGGAAATGGTGCAACTGGAAAGATGGAATTGAACCGCCTAGTGAATTTGGATACTCACTATTCAACCCATCAAGGATTCACCCTTAGGAATATTCTATTCCATAAGAGTAAAACCAAAAAGAAAAAGAGATCCAGTCTTAAGGATGCCTTCGACCTTAAGGGATTAAAAATTTGAAATTGGAGGGATTAAGAGATCCTAAAATATAAATCCATGCTTTAAGGATTAGTCACTAATCCTTTAAGGGAAAAAAGGTATCTTGAAATATATGTGTATTGAAAAGTGTGTGTGTGCAATAGGTGAGCAGAGTGTATGCCCCCACATTAAAGTTATTGCTAACACTTTAACAAGAGCAATGGCTTTAACGAAAACATAAACAACTCCACTGATTATGTTTCCACTATGAGATGCCTCCAGATGAAGACAAATCAAGGGAAATACCACATAAACATACAGAGAACACATAAAGGATCTACCTGTCGTGGGGTCAGTATGATCATAAGATAATATATATGATATTATTGCAAATGAATTGACATCATTCCCCAAAGAAAGTAGAACTACAATCACAAAGGAGGAAGGATCACATTAGAGATACGAAGAAGAATCTTTTCGGACCATGGCCTGGAGACCAAAAAGAATCAGTGCTACCAAGTCACGGATCCAAGTAGATTACACAAGGAAACATTTACGAACAAAAGCACAAGTAAAACATAACATGAAACAAAATATAGAAGAATAGAGATACATATAGAGGAATTGTACAACAGGTTTGATTCCTTTATCACCTAGCACCAACTAAGTAAAAAAGGTTGTATTAAAGAATCTAACAACATTTAGCAAACACATCATAGGAGAAGCACAGTACCACAGGAAAACACACAAAAAAGCTACCATAAAGGACAAGCTGATCAAGCATGTCACCTACTCCCCCCATCTCATTCTATATCATTTAGGGAAGGTGGGTAACTCACAAGAGGGACTATATCCAAAAAAATAGGAATGATAGCCAGTTCCAAACAAGGATCCTCTTGAGAATCATAGTTTTCGATATTAGGTGTAAGTGTTAATTGTGATGAAAGCATATTAGGTAAATCAATGTCAATGTCAATAGTCTCATATTCATCATTAACATCATCAAGAGTATATTCTTCATCCAAATTAATCAAAATAGGATCTAAGATAGGAATAGAATCATCATAATCATGCATCTTAACATCATTATTAGTAACAACATCATGCATAGGCTTATCAAAAGAAAGTAAAGAATTTTGAAGAATAGAATTATGAGCTTTAGCTTGAGCACGATGCTTCTTAAGATGTTCATTAGCAGATTGATTACATTTTGATTGACTTGAAATATGTTGAGAACTAGGAGGAACAATCACAGGATCCTTCACAGGTTCTTTAGGAAGATTAATAGGATTATTAGTAGTCGGACAATCAACAGCAGGAACTTGATTAACAGATGTAGAAGCCATGGATAAAGATGGTATAGAAGGTGTAGGCAAAAGACCATGATTAAGATCCATCGGAGGTACACTTAATTCAAGAATATTACGATTCTTATAAGCTTGATATGAGCGAAAAAGATTATCAGGTCGAGAAGGACATGAATTAGGTAATGAAGGCCAAAAGAAATCAAGAGTAGCACAATATCTGAGCCTAGAAGGTTGATATAAACTATGATTAACCATCTTCACTTCTTCATCATGAACAAATGTAAGACATTTATGGATAGGTGAAGCAACAGCATGCATAGAATTTAACCAAGGCAAACCAAGCTTAACTTGAAATTGATCAGAAGTAGGAACAACAACAAAGGTAGTGTTCACAATTTTACTACAAAGTTCAACTTACAAGTTAATAGAACCAAATGATGGATAAAGAAAACCATTACAATTTTGAATCCACACATCAGATGTATCATAAGAATCGCATTGCAAATTTTTCATAAAAAGATTTTCTTCAGTAATAACATTGACTAAAGATGTAGGATCAACAAGACAACCATGAGTAGGTATCTGAGAAATCCTAGCATAAATATAAAGGGGACCATCAAGAGCTTTAATAGTCTCATAATCATCAAAGGTAATCAAAAGTTCCTGAGGTCTTTTATTCTTGGGTTGTTGTCGAGGTTTAGGTTGAGTTTTCAATTTAGGCTTAGGTTTTGGTTGAGGTTGAGATGAAACTTGAGGTATAGTTTGAAGCTAAGATTGAGGTTGAGGTGGAGATATAGATTGAACAACATGCTCCACTTGATTAACAATGTGATTAAGATCATCCACAATTTCCATAGAAGATGGCTGAGCAATGGTATTAGTATCATGCACAGGTAAAGGATTCGTATAGATTTGAAGATTTTGATTAGGAGGAGAGATAGATTTATTCCCACTACCTTCAAGATTATCAACAGACAAGGCATTAGAATAAATTAAGTCTTGAACCTTATGTTTTAAAGAATAAGATTTCTCAGCATCATGACCATTCTGACAATGATATTGACAAAAAGCTTTAGGATCAAAAGATTTAGATGCAATCGTAGCAGGTAAAAGAGGTCGAATAGGAGGTAAAGTACTCATATTATCAGTTAACAACCTATTCATAATAGAATGTAAAGATTCAGAAAGAGGAGTAAACATACAATTTAATTGAAAAATAGTGGATGCAGAAGTGGCATTATGAGATGCAACAACAACTTGATCAGCAAATGCATTCGCTTGTTTGTTTATCTTGACATAGTTGAATTTTTTTAATTTATTTGGATTAGGAGCAACATCACTTTTATCAACTGGAATAGGAGCCATTGGAGTATTGCTCTCAAATTGACTCACTTGTAATTGATAATGATGAAGCATTGCACAAAGTTGTTGAAAAGAGGTAAATTCAGTAAGCAGAATTTTATCTCTAATATCCTTTTGCAAATTTGAAATAAACATACATTGAATATCAATATCAGGAACAGGATAAGAAATCTGAGCATGCAAATGCTTAAATCTACTAATAAATTCAGTCAATTTTTCCTTAGCACTTTGTTTACAATGCATCAAGTCAATCAAAGACACTTGCGGGCCAATGTTATTTTGAAATTGTTGAATAAAAGCATTGGCAAGTTGTGGAAAGGAATCAATAGAATAAGGAGGTAAGGAACAATACCATTGTAAGGCCTTGTCACGAAAAGTTCTATCAAATAGCTTGGCTAAAATCCTATGGTCATGAGCATAATCACTAAAAAGGATTTGAAATGTTTTAACATGATGAACGGGGTCTTCTTTTGCATTATAATTCTCAAGACGAGGCATATCGACTTGCTAAGGAATAGGAGTATGAATGATATCTCGGGACAAAGGACTTCCCATGTCACATGTAGGAATGCTAAAGTTGTTTTGAGTCAAGGATGCAAGTTGTTGTTGTAAGGATGACACAGTCTGAGCCAAACTGATGATTATTGAATCATTAGAGGAAATAGGAGTAGTAGCATTAGAAACACTAGGTAAAGTGTGAGAAGTTGTAGGAATAGAAGACACAACTAAAGGAACACTTGGAACTACAGTTGGAAGAGGATTGGAATAGGTAAAAGGAACATTATGATAAGAAGGTTGGGATGTAGGAAGGGACACAGGAGGAACACTCATAGGAACAAAGGGAACTGTCATAGTCACCAAAGAAGGAGTATAGGTAGGAACACTAGGTAAAGGAATAGAAGAAGGTTCTACACTAGTGACAGGAGGAATCAACACTAAATCTTGAGCTTCTTGAGATAAAGTTTTAACATTTGAATGCATGAGGTGAGTAATATCACGTAACATATTAACACCTTGATCACTATCATGAAGAACTTTCTTAAGAGCATCAATAGCTTGAATAAAATCTTGATTATGGTTTTCTTGAATAAGCCAATTACCCATTTTATCAAGTTCAGTTGAAAGTTTTTGGACTTGTTCAGGAGGAAATCTTAAAGCATCATCCTCATCATGAGATGAGTGAGAAGAGTTTTGCTCCATAATAGGATTGGAATCATGAAGAATCAAATTATCATCTGGGATCCTAAGGAAAGGAGAGGAAGATTCAGGATCAAAGGCACCCATGAGTCTACGACTTCTTCTAACCGAAATGTTATAAGTAGGACTAGTAGTAGTAAAGCTCATAAACCAATGCAATACAAATGAACTAAACTAAGAAAACATAAAGCATGAATATTTTTGTATTTTGAAGGAGATTTTGTAATTTTTTTGTATTTTGAAATATAGATGCAAGTAATCTAATTAGCATGCAAGATTTAACATAAAAGACAAATCTAACACCAACAAAATAATATAAAGGGAAATCTAACACCACAAAACACAATAGGGCATCTAATTCCACAAAAGAAAGGAGGGTAAGTAGGTCAGGTTCACCAAAATGAATGATATGAAATAATTTTTCACCAAAAGGAATAGGGTAATTATGTGTGTATGAGGTTGAATAGTGGTAGATAAGGTAATGTGATATGCAAAGGGAGAATATAGGACCTATCCTTAATCCAAATTCTCAAAAGGAGATCCAAATGGATTAATCACAAAGAAGTGATCAATGCACAATTGAATCAACAATGGAGAACATGAAAAAAAGGAGCAAATCCTATAATCTACTATAGAAAGTATGTACTTGAAATTTGAAATGAATGGAAGGTAAATACTAACCTCGAAATAGGGTAAATTTGGAAAATGTTGATTCCGATGTCTGTGCACAGTTTAGGGAAATTCTACAACCTACTCCGAACTAGAAATGTCGAGACAGAGAAAACCCATAAAACTTTTGTCCTTCTGGAAGCAGGTCATCCTTGACCTAGATAGCGGGACAAGGTCTTACCTCGGGGTAGGATCCTACCCCTCACTGAAGATCGTTTGCGACGGAAATTTTGTTCGTGGATCTCGGAAGTTCGCTGAAAAGAGTATCCATATATGCACTTCAATTCGCTGTCATGTACTTGTACCTACAAGAAAAATGGTTTTTGTTGTTTGGGATGGGGGGTTTACCTTGGTCAAACCTCAATTTAGGATTTAATCTTGAAATTGAATTGAAATTGTAATATGCATAAACAAAGTAAATGGAACTATTCACCTTCATTACCTAGACCCATTGTAGCATTACACCACTAGAAAATACATCCCGCATCTGATAATGTTGCTTTCTCTTTGTACTTTAATTCTTCACATGCTAAGGCTCTTTTAATACATACACATGCACCAGCGTGCTCTCCCTTTCCATGGCCGACCTTTGTGAAATTCCACATATATTGAATTCCAGTAATCTTATGCATCCTACACAACCAATAAAACATCTGAGAATTATTGAATTGTGATGCACAATTATCTGACCATATGATATGTCAATGATATTTTATGCCCTTGTTTGCCAAATGACCATAAAATAGTTGAAAGCAACCATGTACAAAATCTATAGAATGTGAATGATCATCACTGATATAAAAATGATACTCCCTCAATATCTTCTTGTTCTCCTCTGTACTGTCCGGTGAATGTATGAATGCTATATGAACAAATATAGCAACCTATTGAGAGTTGTAATACTTTTCTTGTACCTCATTCTGTGGTTGTAGTGTGTAGTTCTCTACAAAGTCCACAACTAAAACAATGGTATCAAGTGGGAATGTGTCCTTGCACAACTTGAATTGCATATCCAACCATCGCGCTCTATGTGTATGCCTTGCATACTCATAAATAATTTTTTTTACAAAAAATGTCCATAAACTGATACACTGGAATTTTTTCAATTACTAAATCACATCTTTTAGCCTCTTTTCCATCTTTTAGATTGTATGTCACGGTCTTATATTTTCCAAATTCTGGTATTTCATTACCGATTGCATGTGTACTCTCCATATGTTGACAAATTGGAAAATGTCACAAACCTCCGCAATCTATGCATGTACCATTCAAGCATGAGAGCTTGTAAAATTGTTGACCATCCACTCTTTCACATAGATATTAATTCCCTTGAAGATCTCAGTGGGATATTTATGTTACAATCCTACAAAACATTGTTAGCGTGCAAATCTACACATATATTCCTATAAACTTCAAAATGGTTAGAAAATTCAATATGTACCCTACAACAAGTTGTGCATGTGTGATTTATCTTCACATAAAAAAGTTTACACATTTCAAAATATCTCTGACTAATTTTAATTTGAGGATATATATGCATAAATTTTGCAAAGAATTGTGTCTGAGTTGAATCCAAAAAATGTTTTGGATGTGGAACACAAATTCGACTACCAATCCTCCTTCTTACAACATCTCTTTGATTAGGAGATACCCGTGTGTTATTCTTTCAAAATTCTTCAATCAAGGATTTCAAAGCTTCAACAATTGCTTTATCTTTTTGCGGTAGTCTACCAAAAAATGTCCATAACTCATTGCTATTTGGATCTTCCACTCTTGGACACCTTTCCAAGGCTCTCATTAGATACTTTCTACTTATTTTCAATGTTTTGCTTGTCTTTCTAATGAGTCAAGATTTCTTCATTTGAGTGCTTATTATCGTTGATGCAAGTACACATCGTGTGACATTACTATCTTTCATGTGTGATGTAGAACCCACACTCTCATATGCAGTCATTAGACTCTTTACAATAGATTTTTCACTTGACTCATTCATCGTTCTTAGCCCAAGAATCTTTATGATGGGCCTAAATTTCAGATTTGTCATCATTTCAACAAATAGTTGACATCTTCCTGTCATGTTTAAATTCTTAAAAAATAATCTCCCAATACGATTAGCATTTATTTGACAAGTACGCTTGGGAATCTTGTCAGGCATTGCTTGCAAAATGTTAGTATCAATATCAATCAAATGTTTTGGCTTTCTATAAATAATTTTAGGAGCATCAAAAATATTATGTGTGAATTGCGTACCATCTTGAGTACCTTCAACATGAGACGATGTTGTGCCTACACCTTGGGATGTAGACAATGGTGTGCCTTCAACATGATACAAGGGTGTGCCCACACCTTTAGAAGTAGACAATGGTGTGCCTCCAACATTGGATGATGATGTCTCTTCAACTTGGGAACTCATAGACGATGTGCCCGCATCTTCATAATTCAATTGTCTTGTTGCATGCAAGTTTCTCATTCGTTGTCTTTTTGTTTCCAATTCCAAATCTCTCTTACTTTGTATTGATGTTTCATGTTCCTCATCCAAAAAAAATCTTCTTCTATGGTGTCCAATTTTTTTTGTTCACGAAGTTGTCTCATTCTTTCCCTTTTCTTCTCTTTGTCTCTTTCATGCTCTTCCGGTGTTAAAGTCTTTGCTTGTTTCCTTGGCATGATGATGATTTCTACATATGAATTGATTACAATTTTAAAAATATAATATAAATGTAAAACAATAAGTCAAATTATAATATAAACCTCTTACAATATGACAAATTATAATATAAATTTATTACAATTATATCAAATTATGTATTGAACAAGTCTATATCATACCAATTATAAACCAAAACACTCTTTATTCACATTTAACATGTAAAAAAATAAAAAACTTACCTCAATTGATAATTTTGGTGATAATGATTGACTTTCACAATTCGATGTTGATTTTTAAACAAAAAGATGGTGCAAATTGATAGAATATGGTTCTTTGTCACTATCAACACCATGAAAAGTGAATATTTGTCAGATAACACGTAGAACTCAAACAACATACAGAAAAAGTGGGCCTCTTTCATGTGATCTTTAACAAAGAAGATCATTTATTTTAGTCTAGAGAGAGAGAGGGGGGGGAAGAGAGTGAGAGAGGTCTCTTCCTCTCACTCTGACTATTTCTCCTCACAATTGAAATCTATGACTTAAATAGGGTGCACGCGCTATAGGACGCATGCCCTATAGCGCGCATGCCCTATGGAAGTCATAGATTTCTATAGTGTGCACACCCTATAGGGTGCACGCGCTTGGTAAGGCATTGGAATTTACCAATCCTAAGGCTTGGATTTTCCTTGGAGATCCAACCCAAAGGCTTGGAGGATTCAAATAGGCTTGAGACATGTTTTCCAGCAGACATACAAAAAAATGACAACTTTTTTTGTGTGCTCTTCGTCAGGTTTACTCATGGTTCAATAACGTAAAAATCAGACAAAGTGATATTGCAAATCTCTCTGTTAGCTATCTAAGCATATAATTTAGTTTGAATTCTGGTTATGTTAAGTTTTTCATCTCCAATTTCTTTTGTGTGTATGTCCATTTTTTGTAAAAAAACTAACGTGTAGTATTTTGGGCATAGATTTTGGTTCGTTCATCGAATTTTGCAACAAGTTACATTTTTAGAAACTAGACTCCATTCTACACACTTTTTAAAAAAAAGAAAATTTGATTTTCAATTAGTTTTAAATGATTTCTAGGAGGAGCACACAGAAATTTCATGTTTTCAGGATGTGTGCACTTCGTAAATTCATCAAAAATTATACATTCTTCAAAAAATTAGCAAAAAAATCTAGGATAAACCACGTGGTGTTAGCTAACTTCTCACAGGAGCGATTAAAAAAATTCAACAAAAAAGTTAACATTTTAGGGGGAGCACACTAGACACTATGTTATGTTTTTTCACAAAAAATAGGACCACTTTTTGTGCTCCCCCTTTTTGAGGGCCTTAATCTGCACCATTTTCAAAATAAATTAGTAGTTTAGGAACTAGATTTAGAGTATTACAACTCTTGTTCTTGTCGCATCTTAAAATTTTGAGTCTAACTATCTTCAATTTCTTCTTGAAGTTCAGAGCTTGCTGATTTCAGGAAAAAAAGTGGCATCTTATACCCCATTTTTGGTCCCCCATCTTTGTGCACTTACCCATATATATATATATATATATACATATATATATATATATATATATATACATATATACATATATATATACATACATATATATATATATATATATATATATATATATATATATATATATATATATATATATATATATATATATATATATATATATATATATGTATATATGTATATATATATATATATATATATTGTATATATATATATATGTATATATATGTATATATATATGTATATATGTATATGTATATATGTATATGTATATTATATATGTATATCTATATGTATATGTATATATGTATATGTATATGTATATATGTATATGTATATATATATATGTATATGTATATGTATATATATATGTATATGTATATGTATATGTATATGTATATATGTATATGTGTATATGTATATGTTGTATATGTATATATGTATATATATGTATATATATATATATATATATATATATATATATATATATATATATATATATTATATATATATATGTGTGTGTGTGTGTGTGTGTGTGTGTCTATATATATATATATATATATATGTATATGTATATATATATATATATATATATATATATATATATATATATATATGTATGTATGTATGTATGTATGTATGTATGCTTGTGTGCGTATATATATACATATGTATGTGTGTGTGTATAGATACACGTATATATATATATATATATATATATATATATATATATATATATATATATATATATATAATCATTAATATATGTTAAATCATGTAAGAAGACTAAAGGGGAGAGAGAGAGGAGAGAGAGAGAGAGACGTACATATTTTCTACTATGATATCTTGTCAATGCTTCTTCACATAGTTTTTGTTCAGTTTCATGTGAATACTTTTGTGTACTTTTATTACCCTTGTCCTTTTATTTGTCATTGCTTTCCTTTGAAAAAATGCTTTTTTTAAAATTTCACTAAATTTTAAAAAAATGCACTTCCAAATGTCTTTCTTCTCAAAAATGTGAATTATTCTTCAAATTTTCATATTTAGAAAATTGAAAAAAAAAATTTATTTATATGAAACAATCAATATCCTAAAAAATGTTAAATCAACCGACCAGGGTTTCTATCAAAATTTGTTAAGTGTTTTCGATCAAAAGTGGGTTTGAGTTAAGAATTTCAACCCCACAAAAATGCTAGGGGGGTTTTGATAGAAACCCCTAGTTAGCATAGTTCTCCAAAGGCCAAGAAAAATCTGAAATTTTCAGGCCTTCGGAGCTCAATATGAGGGCTCAAATGGGACAATATTGACAAACTCCATATGAAAAATACAAGTACTCAAAACAAACTTTCCTATGGTTATGATTTTAATAAATTTTGAGTTTATTATGCATATGTTTTTTGACGTCAATCAAATGTTTCTTTCTTACCAAACATCAACCTTTGGTGTTCGATGTTCATGGAAAAATAGTAAATGAGAGGGGGAAAAAAATTCAAAAAAATATCTATGCATTAGATATTGAAGCTTTCTTTCTATCAAAAAAAAATTAAAATTGGACAAATACACAAGTTACAAGCTATGAAGTGAAAGTATGTCAAAATTATGGTTAAGTCAACTTTAAACATTAATAAAATATGAAATAATGAGGATAGAGTCATGAAACCAATTACAAACACTATATATGGATGTTACAAAACTAAATTCGAAAGAATCAACTTGATATCTATTTTAGAAATAAAAGTTATGCTCTATGAAGTGAGTGTCACTCTTTAAAAATATTATTTTCAGAAACAGACTAGTTTTTGTGGGAGAAAGAAAAAATTGATTCAAATCAATTCAAAAAAATTTGAAAATATATTTAGAATCTAGATAGAAAATCTTAAAAGACTCTACATACTTCATCTCCCAATTTGTAATGATTTAGTTGCAATATGCATCTGAAAGTGAAGATTTTTTTCCAGAATGTATATTTTAATTTTGTTCATGCAAAAAAGTGTAACCCACTATTGTGGGTTCACCCCCTATTATATCCTCCTTTTTTTGAGCCTTCAAAAGTCTTATAAAAACTATTTTAAACCTTTATAACTATTCACGTAATGTTTAGTTTATACAACCTAACATTATCATGATATTCTTCACCTCCTTGCATGTATGATGTGTGATAAAACATCACAAGTGGAAAATGCATGTATTTAACATGTGGAAATTTTGACTAGTTTGTATCGGGAATGAGCCTCATATTTATACCATTACCTGAGACCATTTAAATTGCTCCCCTATTTTTCTGAATTTATTCACTTATCTTTAGCTTCTTCAAACACTTTATTGGTCACATGCATACCTTTGAGCTTTGAATAATTAGGCATTAATAAGCCATTAATTTTAATTACTTTTGATCCCCATATAAACTAGCTTCTAATAGTCTCCAATCCGCTTGGTGGAGTTTCTCAAGCACTTCTTTAAAGCCTGCTAGTCTCTTTTGATAGACCCATACTCATAGATCCATAACTTTTGAACCCAATATGATTTTTCCAATCACTCCATAAGATTATGGTAAACTGGCCTCCCAACAACATATCCAAAATTGAGAAAAATCCAATGGTTAAATTTGAAGAAATTTACCCCGCACTGAGACTATTTTATGCCTTCAAAAAATTCATGGTTACAATTTCTTCTAAATCTTATCTTCTGCACACATCAATGCTCATTTTGTTCCCACTAGTAACTACCCCATCTATGTATAAGTAACAACAGTAACCATGATGTTCATGTGGTTCCATATTCTTCACATGGTTTCCATTTGGGGAAAAGTTACATAAATTATAGTGATGTCATCATAATTAGAATGTGAGATTCTCAATGACTATCAACCATATTTATTGTTTCTGCATTCATGGACCATGATTTGAGGTTGGGTTCCCTGTTGAATGAAGTAGCTTAGAACCAAAATCATCACATTTGTTCATTTCTCTACCTGAGCTCTTATCGTTTCATTGATAATAGCTATCAGCCATTCTTTGGAATTTTCGATGACATCTTCTTGAGAAATAGATTTCAAAATCCTTTTTGCCAACTTGCTTGAATTTTTTTGTTATTGGGAGATCAGTCCTTGCTCCATGTGAATTTGTGTATTTCAAAATAACACATGTTGGATTTTGAATGAGATCAGCATTAAAAATCCTCATTTCATGAACTTTTGAATTACTTCTAAACTTGAATTTGAACCTTATAGTTGATTGCTGCTTTGGGCCTTGAATTGGCATTTTTGAACCAGCGGATTTGAACCTTGCAACTAGAGAAACTGCACTTTGAACCTTGACATTTGAACCATGAAGTTCGAGGTTCAAGTTCAATATCTACTGCCAACGTTGTCCCCTTTTACAAAGTATAACTCCATAAAATCATCATTAACAAAAACTGACATAAATTATGGGAAAATGGGGAGATTTATCCATGGGGCTCAATTTTGAAAAGATTAAAATTGGGGTGCCAAAGGCAAGAAAACAACTGGCACTGACTGGGGACATGGATTGTGAGGGACATAGAGAATCCAGAAAGCCTCTGGTAGGAGACCAATGCCTAGCCATTAGGAACAGAGGGAGTTGCTTATAGAGAGACCGGAGGGGAGAAAAGCACACACACACACCAAAAAAATTAGACTAAGAGCACCACCAAAACAAGCAGCCAAAACTGAAACTAAGAAAACTAATCTATGCACAACAAAACTCACGAAGAAGAAGGCTATTTACAAAAAAGCACAGGTGAGAAAATCTCACCAAAGGAAAAAGAAAAGAGCACTTACACAAAACGGTTTACCAGTTGTGAGAAAAATGAGCCTTCCTGGAATAATGGGTTGCATTTGACTGAAAGATCCTGGTACCACCTCCACTTGGCAAACTCTTCATTTTGGCAGCCCAAGCTAATTATGTGCAAGAACCTTGTTGAAAAATGACCATGCTCAAAAAGCCATAACTCATTGTAGGATTCAAATTTTTCATGGGCTTTCAGCATGAGACTTCCAGGTCCATTTTCCATCCATGGTTGAAAAAATAATGCTCATATTTTCCCAAAGAAGAGGTTAGATCATTCTTCTGATCAGCATTCATGAGATCCCACTCTTTGAAAGAATTTTTAGCATTTAGAACATCCTCAAAATATGAACAAATTTCATCCAATATAGGGTCAGCATTTACCGGAATGACTTCATCCTACTTTGCTGCAACTAAATCACAAAATTATTTATCCAAAATCAAAGCATAAGGCAGTTCAACACCTGAAACTTTCATTTCGGCATCCTCTTGCTTAATGGTTGACAAGAATCTTTCGATGATCTCTACCTTGTACAAAGAATCACCATCCAAGTAGGCTATTGGTCCCTAAGGATGCAATACTTCAACAATCTTATCATCATTAAACTTTGCATCCACCTCAAATTTCTCTTTTCCCTTTAGATTTGCAGAATCCGAAGAACTTTCAACAAGGCGCAAATTAGCTTCGCTTTCAGCATAAGAAATTTCATGCAAAGAGATAGATTCTATGATAATTTGATTTATAGAACCACATTTATCCTTATCCCAAGTAAAATGAAAGGCCTCATATTTTGATTGTACATGGGGCTGAAAATATTCATTTTTAAATTTGCTAGAGAAAGAAAAACTTCCAGGTCTTTTAAACTCGGGAAAAATAATGAGATAAAAAAAAAAAACCTCACTTACGCCATACTTTCTTGTCAATTTTTTATCCTCATGGGGCTGAACCATTTCTTGCTGAGTGGATAAAAAGAGTATCTATGTGGTCTCATTTTTACCAGAAGTGCCTCTCAAGCTGCTTGGTAATTCTTGAGGTTGTGATACTTCAACCGAATCATAATTGTCTTGATCACCCTTGCTCATGTAGGCTTGTTTTTCATGGGGCTGGGATGTTTCTTGTTCATTTAAAACTAAATAATTACAAGAAATGTAATTAGATGAAATTACCAAGGCTTCTTCATCATCAACTTCCAATTCTTTCTCAAGTTGTTGCACTTTTCTTTTGTGTTCTTGCATATATTTCAGCTTGTGAAATATGATACACAGGCTTCTCCACAGCAAGGCAGAAGTGTGGTCATCTTCAATGCTCAAGTTAATCTTTACAGCATGAGAGATGCTTTCTTTGTAGTGCTCCCAAAAATCTTGCATCACTTTATCATTTGTTTGGATGAGCTCAAAGATTGTAGGATTAGGTCTTATCCTTCTTGTGACCTTTTTATCTGGCATGGTTATTGCACAGAGTCATCAATCTCCTATACACAAAGATAATGTAAAATTGAGGAACCAAATCTCACACACTGATCTTTGTTTCTAATTTCCCCAGCAAAGTTGCCAAAAATATGTTAGTAAACAAATTTGTCCCTTTAATAAATGTTTAAAAATGACTCAAGAATGTTCGAAAGACAAGACACAATCTGTGACTAACAGTTGAGTCACTTGCAATGACTATGTGCAAGTGCTCTCTAAGTTTTGATACGAAGGCTCATCTCCATTCTTCAGATTTACAATGAATAAAAGAACTTGATATGTCTTTAACCAGAAGACATGAAGGCAAGCTAACATTCACCCATAAAAATGGAATGAATGTGATAATTAGATTTACAAACTAGATTAATGGGGAGAAAGATGAACAGACAACCTACAGATCACTTGCCCACCCTTCTCACTTACATAGGAACAAGAGGAAGACTTATTATTTATCTTTGCATATGTAAATATATGGAACCCCTGATTTCATAACTCACATAGATGACTAACAAATGGAGCACGACATACTAGAAATAAGACTTCAATAACTAGCAGATCATTTGCAATCAGAAAATATTAATCTAAACCAACTAATTCAAAGTAATACACTCTTCTATTTCAAAATATAATCAAACATAGCCAACTGACCATTCTGATTCTTACACCATAATCAACATACCAAAACATAATTAATAAATTCTTCTCTCTCTGTTAAAATAACATTCAGAAAATATTCCCTCTTTCCCTGTAGCCAACTGACTTCCACCAAAAAAAAAGAACCTTGTTTAACCCGACTCTTTTACAATATATATTGTCTCTAAATCGTTGTTTGGTTGTTGTAACCGATTCTTGAAAATTATATCCTCCCTTTTATAAGCCTTCAAAAGTTTTATAAAAACTATTTTAAACCTTTATAACTAGTCACGTAATGTTTATTTTATACAACCTAACATTATCATGATATTCTTCACCTCCTTGCATGTATGATGTGTGATAAAACATCACAAGTGGCAAATGCATGTATTTAACATGTGGAAACTCTGACTAGTTTGTATCAAGAATGAGCCTCATATTTATACCATTACCTGAGACCATTTAAATTGCTCCCCTATTTTGCCAAATTTATTCACTTATCTATAGCTTCTTTGAACACTTTATTGGTCACATGCATACCTTTGAGCTTTGAATAAGTAGGTATAATAAGCCATTAATTTCAATTACTTTCGATCCCCATAGAAACTATCTTCTGCTAGTCTCCAATCAGCTTGGTGGAGTTTCTCAAGCACTTCTTTAAAGCTTGTTGGTCTCTTTTGATAGACCCTTACTCACATATCCATAACTTTTTAACCCGATACAATTTTAACAATCGCTGTGGTGAGATTCTAGGAAACTAGCCTCCCAACAACATATCCAAAATTGAGAAAAATCCATTGGTTAAATTTGGAGAAATTGCCCCCGCACCAAGACTATTTTTTTGCCTTCAGAAAATTCACGATTACAATTTCTTCTAAATCTTATCTTCTACACACATCAATGCTCATTTTGTTCCCAATGGTAATTACCCCATCTCTGTATAAGTAACAACAATAACCATGATGTTCATGCAGTTTCGTATTCTCCACATGGTTTCCATTTGGGGAAAAGTTACATAAATTATAGTGATGTCATCATAATGAGAATGTGAGATTCTCAATGACTATCAACCATGTCGATTGTTTCTTCATTCGTGGACCATGATTTGAGGTTGGGTGCCATGTTGAATGAAGTAGCTTAGAACCAAAATCATCACATTTCTTCATTTCTCTACCTAGTCTCTTATTGTTTCATCAATAATATCAATCAGCCATTCCTTGGAATTTTTTATGACATCTGCTTGAGAAATAGATTTTGAAATCCTTTTTGCCAACTTGCATCTGCTTGAGAAATAGATTTTGAAATCCTTTTTGCCAACTTGCCTGAGAGTTTTTGTTATCGGGACATCAGCCCTTTCTCCATGTGAATTTGTGTATTTTAAAATAACATATGTTGGATTTTGAATGAGATCAACATTAAAAATCCTCATTTCCTGAACTTTTGAATTACTTCTGAACTTGAATTTGAACATTCTAGTTGATTGCAGCTTCGGGCCTTGAATTGGCATTTTTGAACTAGCGAACTTTGAACTATGAAATTCGAGGTTCAAGTTCAATATCTGTTGCCAACGCTTTCCCCTTTTAGAAAGTATAACTCCACAAAAACATCATTAACAAAAACCGACATAAATTATGGGGAAAATGAGGAGATTTATCCATGGGGCTTGATTTTGAAAAGATTGAAATTGGGGTGCCAAAGACAAGCCAACAATTTTGAGGCAAGGACATCTAACAAATGATCTCTCTAGTTGAGATGTGAAGAAAGAAGGGATAAAAGCCATTTATAATTGGAGAAAAGAGAAGTTTGACCTAGGGAAAGATCATCACAAAATACAAATGGGAGTGTAACACACTTTGGGACAAAATTTAGGGCTTTGTAGTGTATTTGACATGGTTACTAGCTAAGGCATGAGAAGTTAGCCAAACTCAAGAATTATTACCTACAAAACTTATAATGGCCAAAGTGTGGTAGACTAAATAATTTAGAACAATTCTCTCATAGCAATTTGTTTATTCTCAAATTTCACAAGGCCTTAAGTGCTTGCAAAAGATATTGCCCCAAGAAAGGGGTTGCAAACACTTTACCAACAAAACTCATGGCAAGGTGAAGTGTAAGGCAAAATTGAAAGAGTAAAATAAACAAAAATATAATAAGAATTGTGAGAAAATGGTGAAATTTAAAAAAATGTGTAAATTCAAAAGGGGGAACTAATTTCTCTTGGAAAACACAATTTCAAAGGTTTTTGGGTTGAACAACAACAAAGGAGAAAAAAATTGAAAATAATATCATAGATGTCAGGTTAAAATATGCAAGGCTTCTTTCTAAGAAAGGGAAAGACTCTATCTCCATAATTAACAAATCAACGAAGCTCTTCTCGATGGAATATATCAAACAAGGAATAAAAAAAATTGAAGTGGTAAAACACGAAACATACATGGGCTTCAAGATGAATTTTTAAGATGAGTTGAGACCCATGCCTCTTACATCGAAAGAATGTTCAATAGCATCTCTCTAGATGAAGTTTTAACAAAGTGGACAATAGAGTGATCATCCCTCTCTAAAAAAGTGGGGATATTAATAACCATCTAACTATTGCAATAATCCTCTACTTGGCAAGCTTTTATGGGGCATGCTAAATCGTAGAATCAATAGGTGGATATAATAATGGAAAAAGAACAAAATGGCAACCATGTTTTAAGCTAAGACACGCTACCATTGTTCATTGCATCACCTAAACAATATGTTAAATTGAAGTTGAGGAAGCTTTTTGCTACTTTAAAAAAGCTTTTGACACAATGCCCAAAGACAAACCGTAGAAGAAAATGAAGTGGATATCCCAAATGACCAGCGGGAGAGGTTGTTGGTCGAACCAGCAATATTTAAAATAAACCAACAGCGGCAATTGTTGGTCAAACCAGCAGTATTTAAAATAAACCAACGATGAAGGTTTGTGGCAACACTAGTGTTAAACTAGCTAATATATACTCTATATTTAAAATACGCCGAGATGTATGGAGGCATTGAATTTTTTCAACTTTATTTTTTTCTCTATATTAAAGGTGAATGATCAAAAAATTCAATGCCGCAATGCATCTCGGCATATTTTAAATATAGAGTATATATTAGCTAATAGCAGTCACAACACGTGTAACACATTAAGTAAATTAATTTGATTAGGGTTAACATTTAGCGTTATAATTTATATCATGATCAAGTTTAGGATTAGGGTTTACTGTTAAGGTTGGGTTTATGGTCATGGTTACAAGTAGAATTATGCTTAGGGTTAGGGTTTGGATTATAATTATAATAGATTAGTAATATCATTATGTTTAGTCTTAAGGGAAGCATTGGAATTATTATTAAGGTTGGGATTATAATTATAATTAGGTTAAGGGTAAATATTTAGATTTGGTCAAAGCTATGGTTTGGTTTAGGGTTAGGGTCAAAGTTGGGATTAAGGTTAAAATTAGTATTATAGTTAGGATTTGGTTTAGGTTTATGATTATGGTTAGGGTTTAAAATTATGGTTAAGGTTTATTGTTAAGATTTAGTGTTATAAGTTGAATAAATTAATATAATTAGGGTTAGTGTTAGCATTTAGAGTTACAATTTGAATGGATAGGGTTACCATAACAAGTATAATTTATATCATGGTTCTAATGTTATCATTAGGGTTAGAGTTTGGTTTAGATTTATTTAATTTTATTAAAGTTGATTAGGATAAGGGTAATTATATAGGGCTAGGGCTAGGGCTAGGGTTAGACTTTAGGGCTTTGGATAAGGAATATCCTTAAGGTTAGGGTTTACATTATAGTTAACATTATGGTAATAGTTTGGGTTTTGATTAGATTTAGGATTGATAGTAAGTGTTAGGATTAGGGTTCAAAGTTTGAGATTACGATTGAATAGTTTGATGTTTGGCGGGTTTACATCATGGCTATTATTATTGTTAAGATTAGGATCAAGCTCTAGGAATTAGTATTAATTTTATGGTTTATGATTAGGATTATGATATAGGGTTTAGGATTAGAATTATAGTTAGCCTTAGGGTTTATATCATGGTCGGAATTAGGGTTAGTGTTTTTATTAGGATAAGGGTTCGGGATTGGGGATATGATTAGGAATTAGGGTTTAAGATTTAGATAATGTTTAGGATTAAGATTTGGGTTAGGGTTATGGTTTGTTAGGGATATGGATAGGCTTAGTGTTTAGGATTGTGATTATAGTTAAGATTATAATTATGATTAGGGCTTACATTGTGTTTAGTATTATTTTTAGGGTTAGGGTTTAAGGTTTAAGATTAGGATTATGGATAACTTTAAGGTTTATTTAATGGTTGAAATTATTGTATGCAATTAAGTTAGTATTGGGCACCTAATTAAATTATAGTAAACTCTAGTTAAACATAAAAAACACATAATAGAAAATCCACCTATTATAGAAATTATATTTTTTATATTTATAATATTATAAATAATATTATATTTCTTTGTTGGATGTAGTGGATATAATTAAAAATAATATATAATTTAATTTTTCCTTTTTAAAGTTATGTTGTCAACGTATACAATAATATATTTAAATATCTATGTATACTTCAATTTTATTTGCAATAAATAAATAAATAAATGAAAATATTCTTGCCAAATAATTGTGGTCTATTAGGGAATATTTTTTTTCCTTTTGTTTGATTTTACATCATGATATAATGATTTCAATGGAGAGCTAATGCTCTGACTGCTCTGCCCGCCCAAACAGCTCCTTGCAGAGTGAATGGGGATTATGCTATATGCTCTTATAGCACTTGGGTCCTCTGACCTACACCTAAAACAGTGTTTTGCTTCCACTGTTGAATGTGCATGCAATGACTATCGATCCTTAGCACTGGTGGTGGAGGGGTTTCTACTTTTGGGGCTGGCTAAAGATGGGGTTGCGAACACTTTTCCATCCAACAATAGCAAGCACAAAAACTAAAACAACGGACATAGATGAGGCTAATGTCAAAAGCTCGACAGTAGGAAAACCTTTAATGGACTCTTTCAAGGATATGATTGAAGAGAAATGTCTACAACCATGATAAGTGATAAAAATGAGTGAAATGCTCGAAACACCAAATGCAAAAGATGTTATAGCAATTAAGTCTTTAGAGTGTCTGCTTCATGTAATGGATTGTATTATTGAATGCCAACATAAAAAGCATTCTCTTAAAATCAAATTGTTATTAATGAACAAATTTAACCTAGAATAACATGAGCTAAAAAAATTGAGGCTCTAGTAGAGGCTATGTTTCTTGTAAATTTAAAGTAATGGGACATCCATAAGTTGTATTGCAATATAGCACTCGTCATATGTGGGCAAATGTATTTATTTAAAAGTTTAAGAAAAGTTTAAGTTTCAAAATGTTTTTGTTAAGCTTGATTTTGGTAAAAGCTTTGATAGAATGAACATGTACTTTGTCTTCAAGATATTACAATGGTTGGATCCTAAACTTAAAATATACAAACATGTTCAAATGTTATTTATGTGCTCAATTGTTATTAACAGTTCATTAACAATTCCATTTTCCTTTACAAATCGCTTAAGTTGCAACAAATGCAAGAGACAACCACAGTAACATTCAAACATGAACCATAGAAATGGCTTTTGTGAAGGGGAAATGGCAGCCAATGAATAGGCTAGACAGAATTTTGCTTGTTCTCTTTTCAACATCAAAACTTCTTGTAATTGTTTGGGCAGAAAAAGACCCTTTCTCCAAAATGGTCTCAATTCTGGGTCCTCATCTTTTTGGTTTAACAAATAGATTCAAAAACAAGCTTACCTTGTGGTTGTTGGCTTTCAATGTGGGCTCCCCTCCAACTCACTGTGGGGGTTTGCAACTTAATTGCTGTACTTAATGATAGCAGTAGAGTATGTCCCTAAAAGCATTTTCTCATAGCAATCACTGAGTTTCAAATTATTTGCTCTCAAAGTGGGCTTATCAAAATAATGCTTTAAAGGGTTCATTTTCTTATGCCTAGTCAAAATTTCCATATGCCCACTCCAAAAAACTTCAAATATTGAGTGCAGTAACAGAGCCAAAATGTCGAATATAACATGTTCAAAGTTTCTTGTGAACAACAAATCATAAATTATTAAACCATAATTGCATGATTAATTATCAATAAATATACTCACCCATTAATGTTCATTAGTGGGGAATGGGAAGGTAATACATGTCCTGCATGCTTTGAATATAGACTGCCTAACAGATTGTCAAGGAACTGATCCAAATTTTATTGCATTCTACCTGAATCTAGATTGCCAAATGCCCATCATCCAGCATTGCATATTTTTATCACTGCACACACAATCACTTGCTTTGGAGTAACTTTCTCGGCACCCAAATACAAAATCAAATATGGTATGTTGAAAAAACTAACGATAGTTCTACGCACAGTTCTCAAACAACCAATTGATTGTGCAGTCATTTATTAGCCTTCAGCAAACTTTAATATCCAGAAACAAACAAAAAACCTCACAATCTAACGAACCGTTTAATACATCTTGCTCGGCTTTGTCAATTTTTCATGTTTCGGGTGGTGTAAGGCTTGACAGTACCTATGTCACTGGTTTGATGTTTATCTGTGGCAAATTGGGCACTACCAGTTATATATTTTACTCAACTGTAGGAGAACATTGAGAAAAGACTAGAGGGTTCCATTAAAATCAAGCGAAAAACAAGTGAAGACAATTTGCATTAAAAAAGAACCGGTACAACTGATCCCATCAAATTGGGAGAATTTAGATACCTTATATATTTTGCTAAAATGTTGGGAAAATGATTGTCGAGGAACCAATTATAATTTGAGTCCCGACTGCCCATTCGCCACCATATACTTTTGCAGTTCCTCTTCAGCATATATGAAGATATCATATTGCTGTACACACATGGTTCTGCTTCATATTATTTATTTAACGGAAACCCCATTTGGCTCATCGCCATAAAGCAAAGCTTAAGCTTCAAAAACCCTAGCTTTAAAAAAAAATTCGCAGAACACTCAAAAGCATTGACCATCATATAATAGAGGGCACTTCAGGCAACAACATTTAGCAACTAGTTGTTTCAGATTGTTACAAAAAAAAACGGCTTCAACATAAAACACAAAACTAAGTAAGTACAGCACTCGGAACAAACACATTAAATTTAGTGCGTTACTTGACATACCCGCGCTTTTAATTCAATACTTCTCTCTGTTACCCTAAATATTTCCATCT